>JAVTVY010019995.1:0-72242 GCA_036873755.1 Hanleya hanleyi | reverse complement strand
AAAGCGCCTGCATACAGTCATATTCATAAGAGAACAGATACAGGTCAGCCAACAGGGGTGCACAATTAGTACCCATTGGAATACCTATATGCTGCTGATATATTGTGTTGCCAAATTCACATAGATATTTTTAATGAGAAATTCAAGCAACTCTATAAACAAAGAAACATCCCATGAATGATATCTCTTGTATGTAGTCGAGCTAAAGAATGCTTTATGGCTTCCAACATTAATATATCTACGATCAGTTTTCTTGAACACAAATACTATTAATGACCTTAGACGATCAATAAGGTCCTTATGAGGGATTGTAGTATAGAGAGTCGAGAAATCCCATGTGGATACATGTCTATACGGTATGTGACCTTTAGCATCAAGTTCTTCTGTAAGACATTTTGAGTTTTTCAATATCCACATACATTCAACGCCAGAGTTTTTAGAAATAGTAGCGCAATACCTTTCCCAAAATGTTTTACCTCCTGAAGGGCCCTCGTCAACAGGGTTGAAAGAAGCTTGGTGGTGCAGCTTCTAGAACCAGCTATGAATCTAGCTTTGTATAGTGATTTATGCATTTGCCACGGGAGTCCAGTGGTATATAGTTTTGGTATGTCGTTATGATTGGTTGGAAGACAAATACATAACACTGAAACTTTTTGTGATTGTTAAATAAATCTTCCAGAGTAAAATGCAGGTTTTGGGAGTAAATGAGCCGTATTTGATGAAGATATGTCTACACTCAATTCTTTAACCAGCACATGGTAATAGTAATATTTACATATGAATGTTATATTATTCGGAGCTTTGTCTGCTGGGACTATGACACATTTACTCTGGAGATTTGCTAGAACTTCTTGCGAATTGAGGTTTCTCAGTACTTGTTTTGCTTGGGGAAGAGTACTCCTGTCAATATGGCGGATTGTTTCAACGACCTTGCTCTTGGTGAGGTCCAGCCAATCAGCGAGTACTGTAGGTTCAACTTTTTCTCGCTTAGACCAATCAATAACGTACTGTTCTAATGCAGTCAGGACTATCTTCTGGTCCGCCTTCAGATTTATTCTTCTAGGCTCTCTATATTTAGGTCCCTTCATCAGGAGTAATTTCAGATCCATATCACTCACCACATCAAGGTCACCAGTCACAATATGTTTGCATGGTGTATAGATAAAGTTCGACGATTCACAATCACAACTATAGCCTCCTGACGTGTATAAGTTCCAGTCAAACTCCTGGACAGCATTGGAGTAATTGAATATTTTGGTGGCTATAGATTTAGTGTACTTATATGAAATGCAAGGAGGTTCTGTGAACTTCAAATAGTTTGGTACAGCGTTGCGTACCTCTGGATACAACGAGTTACAGGCTATAAAACGGCGAGGTAATTATGCTTAACCCGAAACACAGCTTGTAAGAATTCTTAGATAAAGAAGCTGTTTTCACGAAATAATCGATGGTCAAACATAAATGATGGAGAATATCACGAAAAGATTGCAATGTCAGACTACAATTCTTTTAAGTGATCCCGTACGTTGTAGGCCTGCTAAAATGCATAAGGAGCGACGAAATAAAGTTATGCTAGTTTCCTTGCTTGGGTATGCAAGCTGATACTTCATCGATAACATAACAAGACGAGCGAATTTCCGCTCTTTTTTTTTACTTTCGAGGTGAATTGACAACGCAAAGACGATCTGGTATAACGAATTTATCACACGGAAGAGGTAATTTCGTTTTTTGGTTGTAGCAACATCATCAACCACAAGACAGAGAAATTTACTGTTTCATGCAGTATTGCAATATCTGCAGTCGTACAGCCTTAATAAGTGGTTCTGTTGTATCATATGTAGCTTACCGGATGCTTCTTTATTTCATTTTTTTCATCCGTACAATCGCAGTGTTCGTCCCACCATGTGGCGGTACTCGAGCTCCCGAACCCAAGAAGACAAACTTGAAATAGTCGCAGGTGCTGCACGCGTTGCTTTGGGAATATTAAGGACATAATCAGCAAAGATGATAAAATGTATTTCTGTAACTCAAAATCAACCGGAGGGATTAGGGAAACATTTAGAATACAGAAACTTACATGTACAATGCGTATAATCCAAACGGGTCACAACAATTCGAAGTAAAGTTGAAAGAAAATTATTCGCCAATTAACGAAACCTATATATTTTTTTTATATATTTGGAGCTATCGGTACTGCAAGTGCTGTAGGGTAGAGGTTATTATCATATACTAAGCAGTGGCCAATGTATTCATGCCATGGCCCATAACAAATGGGAACACCTGAGTAAATGATGGGAATACCCTGGGATCAGTTCTTTAGTTGTGCTGTTACCACTTCTACCAAGCTCGTAGATTTCAGTAAAGTTAATAAACAAGGATTAGTGAGTTCATAATCTTTTTGATATCAAATAGGTAAAGCGGAAAATAATCCCTTTTGCAAATAGATGCATCGAGTGTGGCAAGGTTTCGACCCTATTGGGAGACCACGGATAATGGTGCCAACATACTGCTGGGCTTATAGAATATAGAACAAAAATTACTATCCTGGGGGTCAAAATATCGTCAAAAACTGTTATGTTATTCATCGAAGACTATCCGTGAAAGCACTGGTAGGAATAGTTCATAACGTTTATGAAACAGAAAAAGGATATTACAAAATTATAGCAGTAAATTGAGAGCATTTTTTAAAGAATGGATATTCCTTGACGTTTATCTCGGTAATATGTGAATAATTCTGGGCAAAGGTGGTAATATTCCTGTTATGACACTGACCATAGATCTATTTGACCTTTGACAATTGTATTACCTGGCCTATCGTCCCTGGTGTTATTCTATCAAAAGAGGAATTGAATTTCCATAATTTCCTGTTTTTTTGTCGATTTTGTTATCTTGATTTCTGACCACTGACCTATGACGGCAATTTTGTTTTGGGGATACTTCATCTACCCTTATACATGTACATCTACTAGCGAAAAAGATGTGATTTTCAAGAATGTCGATTATTAGGCCTCAGTGACCTCAGTGACCTCAATTTTGATACGCCAGATCCGTATCAGCTCATTGTGTAGTTTGAGAGGAATCAGTTCATCTCTGACCATCTCTTTGTCATTATTTCCTCTTGGCGAAAACCCATATTATCTTGCTCAGATTTAGACTTATCGTTGAAACAAAATGCAAAATGTTTTGGAGTGATTAATAGCGATTTTACAGCAGCCTGTTCTGTGCCTCACCGCGTATTCATATAATTAGGAAAGCGAAATTAATAAACATCGAGAAAGAAAAACAAAACAACATCAGATATCCTCGAGGTCGGCCATCTCACAGATAAGAAATTTAGTGTCAAAATCCAGTATTACATATAAAATGTGTTGTGGGTAATGATCCATGTACTCCGTCGGTCTATAACCGGGTTTAACCTTGGAAATCATTGGTTCTAGAAAGATATAGTTTGGTGAAACTTTCCTCGTAATTCATGGCCAAACGGTCTCCTGAATAGGCGATGTCGATTTGCCGGAATAAAGGCACACAAGATTTTTACCTTTCTTAAAGTTACCTCAATTAAATACATATCCACATGAAGTTTCTGTGTGTTCAGCATTATAGGATCATAACAAAATTAAATACAATACTAAACAAAAATGACTTGATGTTGTGTTTAATATTAACCGAAAATTACGAAAATTGCGAGAGATTTGCTGAAAATTCAGTACGCTGGTAAGTCGAAAACGAAAGTACTTGGATGGAGAAAGGGCAGAAATCAACTTATAATTGCAACCTTGGCTGGGATATAATATAATAATATTCATTCACGCATTAACATTCTAAGGTATATAACTGAATGGTTAGAAAATACGTCTGGTTCGTATGAGAAAGTGAGAAGAAGGGCCTCAGAAAAGGTCGAGTCGATTCTGAAATCAGTTCGTTGCTACTAAATAAAGATGTGGGCGACATATATCGGCAATGAGAGACATATATATTTATGTTTATTAATCCAAATATATTATTTTTTGTTAATCCAAATATATATTTTTTTTGTTGATCGTTAATCTAATAAATATTGTCATTTTCGGACATTATACCAATATATATTCACAAGTTGACCATTAGATTTCCCAATCGTAATTGAGCGGTCCGATGTTACGAGTTCAAATTCATAGGGCAATAATATCTAGATCATGATCCAAATAATCTTGAGCCGTGATTTTTGAGTCCACTGCCTGAGACGACTCGCGAACTTAACGCCACATGGTCGCGTGACCGTTAAGCTTAGCTGATTCATTTGGAACCAGCTACGCTACAGATGTAGCAATAAAAAGCTTAAATACGATCACAGAAGCAATCAAAATTTTGTTTATAAAACTAGGAGTAACACTTCCGACACATATTCCAGGGAAAGAAATTTGTGATGCAAATCCTTCAAGAAACTAAAAAAGGTAAGCCAGGAGAAAAAAGAGAAGGAGGATGACGTAGCCCAAAATATATATTGAAGCATTTATGTATATGGAAGGATGTATTTGTATAAATTAGTATGTCGACGTATATCATTGTATGTTTATCTATATAATTGTCCAAGTTATACATATCAAAATCTCACTGTATACCACTCGGCAAAACAAAATAGAGTAAAAATATTATTCAAAATATCTGACGTACCGCCTGTTGTGGATACGTTGGTTCATGGGTGCACTTGCCCAGGTTTGAGAAACAAGATAGAAACTTGGTCTAAACGTACTGAAGGAATAGTAAACTCTGCGTAAACTCGTGCTCGACATGACAGAATTATGCCATCAGATTCCAAAAACACGGGTAGAAAAAATTAGCAAAATTCTACAGCTGAGTAAACACCGATTTATCGTTCACACTTTAACACTTTATGATCTGCGACATGTTGGAATGACTGTGACGTTTGATGGGCCATACTGTTTTTATGTAGATGGCGCTGCGTCAAATATCCCGTTGTCATCCGGGCTATATCCCAAAAGGTAAAGCATTTAACGACAACAACGGCAGAATTAGCAGCGTTTCTTCTACTGCTATCGGATGGTGTCGCCTGATATTCTTGCCTCAGAAAGAGAGCTTGTGAAATCATATGCAAAATGCCATATGTCAACCTGTATATCAATTCGACATTCATATATCACGATCCTGATAATCGTCTCGGAGCGTAAAGAAAGGTCCACCGATCTGTCAAAAGCCATCGACACAATAAATTATAATTGGTCTCCATGTTATTAGCTACTCTGCCTGGGGCACAACTACGTCACAAGAATAATGTCAGGTGATATTTAAAGGATTTTCATTGGCTAACGGCTCTCAGGCTTGTTAAAATGGCGACCTCCACGGATTCTTGATCTGGGCAATAAATCTGATGTTCAAAATGGTCTCATTCATCCGGAATTACTAGAAAAGCTGATTTGTTTTGTTTTTGGAATACTAATGATATAGTTCTTTCGATATTCGTATGCATCGCCTTAGGGTTTTCTATTCATTTAAGGTCCTCCATAGTGATATCAACAGGTGACACTGATTCGTTCCCGTAGCAGTCCACAATATCTGGAGAGGGAGTCCACAGTCAGCAACTCCGGTGAACAGGATGTCAACTTATCAGCGCCTCAAGTTTATATCAATATGCAGTTCCGTAATAACCGAGATCCGACAGGAGATCCAGTCATAGAAAACTGACAATCTCTAATAGCACAGGGCCCTGGTACCAGTAGGAGAGGGAATAGGGTGGAGTGTCTGTCTCCTTTTTCCTCTTGATATAGTGTCTCACATATACTGGGAGAGGGTTTCACAAACACTCCACCCCATGATCGACCTCTCCCACTTCTGAATCTTTTGCCCCAGGGCCCTGTACTTGAAACCAATGGTTTCACCGCGTCGGCATGAGAGCAACCACAATTAGGACTCGGATACAAGAGAGATGTTTTTGTGGTTCGCTCTGGGTATCGGCAGAACACTCGTTTCTGGAGGACCTCCTTTGTTTCTACAGCCGCTCGAAGATTTTACAGGTTGCTAAGTTGATGGGTTGTATTCAGCAACCAAGCGAGTGCAGGAATATAATATCCTCAAAGTGACTTAGGCCTGATTCCAAGGTGGATATCACAATATACATAACGAGTTAGCACACCTAGTATGATATAAGAAGAATTTTAACAAAGACTGGACACAAAGATGTAACGAACAACAATTGTGCGTAAAATATAGCTACACCTTTACTTCTTTTCGGGGGACGTACAACAGAGAAACGGATGGCTATCATGGGTTCTCCGGCCTTGGGGTCTGGCCCCGTCTCACCGTAATGTCCTCCCAGATAAACCCAGTGATTGCTCCGTTCTATATTTCCCGTTTAACTTTTCTGCCAAAGCAAGTAGTTTCGATTTCATACTATTTCGCGTCTCTTGGTCCCTTCGTACAGGAACACCTCCTGATCTTTTGCCCAAGGTATAATAGACACAACATGCGCATCTGGGATGACTCCCGGCCTGATACTTCATACAGTCCTTGATAAAACAATCACAGCGATGTCCGTCCACTCGCCAGTCCAGGCTGACCAGAAACAACAGGAGACCTGTGAGGGAAAAAGAAAAAAATAATTAGTACACAATTCTCAACATTTTCAAAAGAAGGGTGCCTGCATGTCTACAAGGATGAATTACAAGATAGATTCGATACATCCCCCAGTGAAAGGCGTGAAAAATTAAAGTAATAAATGTAACAAAAGCAAATACTTAGGCGTTCAGTCCGACATGTAGTAGGACAAAGAACTTCTTTGACATGCCAGCACTGGCAGTGAAATGGAAATATAGTCAAACAAACATAAATGAGAAAGCTGTCGCTAGGCCCGTAGCCAAGGGGGTTTTCTGAGTTCAGGCGAACCCCCTTTCGGAAATATTATATATTTTTCTCATATAAATGCCATTTTCAAACTGAAACGAACCCCCTATTTGCCCCCTTTTCCCATACAGCGAACCCCCTGATGTGCCCTTTTGGAGTGAAGGCGAACCACCCCTCGGTAAATCCTGGCTACGGCCCTGCGTTTCGCCCCCGTTTGTTTTTCGATAATCTCAGTCAGACACCCTGTTCTGTGTCGCGGAATAGATATCGCTGACATATGCATGTACTTTACTGATTCGATTTCTACTATGTCTTCAGAAGATGAAACGAGTCTCGATTCGGTTGGAATTTGTTAGGCAGGCATCAGCAAACAGCGCAAAACGGCCCCGCAAACAGGCATTAAAGAAGCTCGATCGACAGCATATCAACAGATCAACAGATATCGGCCATCTGTGGTGAGTCCGTGTACATGAAACGGAATGGTGGGGAAAAAGTCGACGTTTTCAGACCTGCTGTTCAGAACCAATCGCCATGCTCTGCTATGATTTACATACATTATGGGTAGGCATGATGAACCTTCACACAGTTGTACATGAATACGGCTCATTTATATCGTCTTGACCATCTAGATTGACCATCCGCATTGTATTTCACAATATGTTCATATGTTTTTCAACAGCACGAGGGTGGATCCCTGGGAAGAAAATATATTTGATGAAGCAGCCTGCTGTCCCCATTGTTTTAAATTCTGTAATTTACAATGTTGGACTCAGATGTAGAACTGGGACATGGACAAAACACATAATCATCAATTTGTGCATGGGGCAGAAAAATATATTTACACCTTGCACTTTTCGTGGAATCAACAGGCTTTTATCGTCTTTTCGTTGAATGGTGGATAGACATTCGATTTTTCACCATATTTTTTTTCAGGTTTCGGACAGAGCCTTTTATAATCATAATTGGGCCTAGGATTGTCTTGCATGGTTCCATTCCAATAATTCACACGTGTGTGTGGACACTTTGATAGCTCCATAAAGCTGAGATGGCGGGATTTCACAAAGCGTTACCCCTTCACAAATGCTTACAAAGATATTCATGCAAATGCAAATAAATCACGGATAATCTCCGGAGATAACCTTCGCTAAGCCTGATTTCACTATTTCGCATCTAGGTAACCTGGACTAGGTCTTTTTTTTATTAGAACATCCGTTTCCCTAACAATGATAACATCCGGAATTTTATAGCATAACGTAATTATAAGCAGTGCGCCCAAGTTACGAGAATGGTTGATATTTTAAAAGCTGCTTTAGTTTCCATAAAATATTACGCAATCGCACTAGAATATGTATTCTCAAAGAGAACGGTGTCTATCTGCATGGGAGAACAAATGACTCTCGACTAAGTCAGGGCCATCTTTAAAGGCAAACTTCAAGGCAAGCATTGCGTCATTCTCAGGTATATTGCTCAAAGGCTCATGTGACCATGTTGTCTTGTAACAGACCAAGATGGCTAAAAATGTTAGCTGAAGCCAAGGTTTTCCCCTTGCTTATAAGTGTGAACTGCTACTTGCAGATTCCTTTCTGTGCTACGTGGAGCTTTCCGCTGATATGGTCTGATGAATTTCGAATATGAACTCAGCCATTCTTCATGGGCGATGGCTGACTTAGGTACGTTAGATTAGATGTTTGCAAAATATATTCAATGCGGGATATGCTCAAACAAAACTAACACTGTGAAAACGCATTTCGTCGTCTCTACACATGCAAACATCGATGAATATCGAATAGCATTCGCGCAAATTAACCCTATCTGACCTGGGATTTTGGGACTTGTCGAAGCCTGGATGGAGTGTTATTTCGGTCCCCTCTAAACATTTTTCGTACCCCCTAAGTTAGGGAACTGAAACGTACCATACTATATCTCTGGGTTAAGCTCTAACAGAAAATGTAAAAATTTCAAGATGACGCCGTGATGATGTCACAGTGACGTCATTTTCAAAAAAGCTTCTTTGGTCTCTTTTTCCGTAAGATTTTTTCGATTTTTTATTTATGTAATTTCTTTACAAAAGCTGCATTATAAATTATAATATGATGTGAAATAAAATAATTTTTCCACTTTTCCTAGCAGAAAAGCGGGTATTTTAAAGAAAAATGACGAAAAGATCACCATTCTAGTACCCCACATGGTCGCCATTTTGAATTTACCGATGACCCTCGATCTGCTATGCAAATAGGCTCAAAATGACCCCTAATATGATACAAAGTCACGGAGTGTCAGCTCTCAAATTTTTGTCATTCCGGACATAAGACTGGTGGGGTGGGGAGGGGGGCATATTACATATTACACATTAAAACTTATACAACAAATCAATTTCTCTCAAATAACCTCAGATAAGTGTTCTTTTACCCGACTAAAAAGATCTTCTAAAGTGGTTGCTCGATGAAAAGAATCTCTCACAATCTTAAAATCTACTATTCAGTCGATAAGAATATGTTTAACTGTGAGATCTTCGTGGCATGGAATACACCCCGGGTCTGTCTCTATATTTTTTTTAGTAAATGTTAGCGAGTTAATCGTGAATGGCTGATTCTACATCGACTGATCATGGCATGATCGTAACGTTTCTAGCTGTTCAGATGAGTATAGCCTACCATACTTATGAACTCATTAACGCACGAGCCACTGCCATGTTTATTTAACCTATTGGGTGTGGGCTTTTGAGTGCACCACAGCCGGAAAACTTGTATCTACTTGAACATGCAGATAAAAATTGTGTTTGTTGCCAGTAGAATTACTGTAACGTAAGGTAAGTTCATCCTTATTTTGAACCAGTCATTATTTCAGTCTGATATATTAGTGTCTTGCATTTGTAGATGTAAAGAAGGCAAACAAAGAATTCAATGGACTCAACTTGAGTAAAATATTCGAATGTGTTGAAGTCGAAAAGTGTTAGCTCTTGGGAAGGGAGGGGGCGGGGCATGACCGGGTCTGTTTAGGTTGAGCACAGCCTCCAGCTAAATAATCGAATAACGAACTCCGAAATATTTCCGATGCATTTTCTGATGTCCCATGTCCTACTTGATTATTGGTTCAACGATGTCTGTTAAAGCATTATCCTTATAAGTTCCAATATGCATGTGATAGCCGCTACCTATGTGATAGATTGTGTAGACTGACATATCACATTGACGACGGCTCGATTTTATTAGTGCTAGAATACAATGAAATGAAAAAATATAAATATGAGCAATTCAAGCGTCTAGTCCGTCATTCAATATTCTGCTGTCGTCTACTAGAGAATTTCCGCGTCCGTAATCCAAAGACCTAATCCATATAATTAATATTCATATAATTCATATTCATTCAAAGACAAGTTTGTTTCCTGTAATTATAGATTTGATAGTGTTGTTAAGACATCACGATGTTCCTAATGTCGAATCAATAGCACTGCCCAATATTCTTGATTCAAATGGGATACGAAGTCGGATCGATGAATGTATTACATTTTATCCTGTGATCTTAGGGTTCCTACGCCTGGCCCAGACACCAGAAACATATCACAAACGCAGAATCAGATATTACCGTATTTTGGCATCAGTTTGTGATATTTATAACAGAACGTGATAAACTTGGAACGATGGGGCCTTTTCAACCAATCTCGTATTTTGTGACTTGGAATGAAATCGTTACATTTGTAGTCGTACATTTGCTATCTCTGAGAGACCATCCGGAATATTACTACCCACAAATAAGAGATTTAACCATACCAGAAGAATATGCCCTTCTACACAAACTTTCCACCCTATCTTCTGAATGAAACAACATTCTAAGGTGACACTTTGTAGCTTTTCATATTGGGGTCATTTCGAGCCTATTTGTATAACCATAAAGCAGATAATCATGGGTCAATTTAAGATGGCGACGACGTGAGGAACTGGAAAAGTTATGTTTTCGACATTCTTCTTCAAAATTCATGCTTTTCTGCAAGGAAAAGTTGACAAAACCTTTCTTATTTCACATCAGATTATTATTCACTCAGCAGATTTTCAATCTATCATGCAAATTTTATTATGCAAGAATACGCGAAAATAATAAAACAAATCTGGCCAACAGAGACGCCACTGAGAATGTCTCTCTTCTCATTAAAATATGGGTCATTCATATGATAATAGTAGTATTTTATACTGATCGTAGCACAATAGAACAATGTTAGGCGTTGTGGCAATACGTGTATTGTAGATATACAAAGGATTATACCGTTGTTCTCTTCTTTATTGTTTATTTTCTGATGCTGTTGCAATATGTATCACTCATGTATTTGCTCGACCTGTAATAGGTGTATTGCAAATAAATTCAAATTCAAAGAGGTCATCTTGGATTTCATTTACATTTTCTGAGAGAGGTTGACCCTAGGGTATATTGTTATAAGTTTCGTTCCTCAAGTTATACGACAAATATTTAAGGAGAGGGGGTTGGGGGCGAGGGGTCGAAATCCACCCAAGGTCTGGACAAGTCCCGAAAAGCTCAGGTCAGGTAGGATTAACACTGTTGGAGTTTCTGAATGTCTCTCTTCTTATTAAGCCTGTACGATCAAAATCACAGAATAAGTGGGAGCAAAACCTGACTCTAACAGACATTAAATGGGACGAAGTATATATACTCCCTTTTAAAACTACATGCTGTTCAACCCTGTCATACTTACAGTTTAAAATTAACAATAGAATTCTAGTTCCAAACAGTTTCTTAAGATTAATTAACCTTCGAGACGATGACTCTTGCTCATTTTGTGATGAAGAACCAGAAACGATCGAACATATACTATGGAACTGTGATATAGTGCGCATTCTCTGGAGAAACATCGAGACGTGGTTGCGAAATAAAACTCACTTACCAATTACCTTCACGGCAATAAACGTTTACTTTGGCGAAACAACAAAATCTTGCTACTCAAAAATACTCAATCTTATAATTTTGGTCACGAAACAATACATTTACAAATCCAAATTCAAAAATCGATCAGTTTCAATCTTGGCTATTCAAAATATTATCAAACAGAGATACCAAATCGAGAAATTTATCTCAATAAAAAAGTCACGTCTTGACGAATTTAATAAAACATGGGAACCATGGCTCAATGCTATTTCCGGCGATTGATTACATACGCACACATGTGCAAGCTATTTTCACTTATTTACTTTATTATAAGTATTTGGGTATTCATAGCCTATTTGGTTGAAGTTTACTCTCGCGGAGAGGAACACGTCTCACAAACTCCGATATACCTCTGTGACCGACAGGGGAGAGAGAGGGGGTGCCGCCAGCACATATGCATGTATGTATAAATATGTGAATGTATATGTGTGTGTACACATGTTTATGTATGTGTGCTATATGTGGAGAAAAACACTACAAATAATGCAGACTACGAGCTAAAATTGTATACTTTGCATGTGTATATGTGTGTATCTGCATATGGGTATTTGTATACGTATGGATATAGTTAAATATGTATATGTATGTCTATAACCTTGTACAGACTAAATGTATGCAGAGTGTTGTGGAATCACAAATGGATACAGTGTGTAAGGGTGTGTGCTTGTGGGAGTGATTGTCGGAAGCCAATACTATACAAAAACGCCACCAACTTAATCCTGAAGAGGTCGTATATGTAAATATCAAAATGGCAATAAAAAAAATAATAAAAAACCAAAAAATTTGGATGATTCATGATCATGGCTTACCCTGGGTCTATCTTTGAGTGACTCATGTGATGGATAAGAATGTCCTGGTGATTAATGTCCCTTTTCATATCCTTTTCTATTGCAACCAAGGACAGACACTTGTCCCCAATGTGGAGAAAAGTGTTCTAGCTGGGTTGGGAGATAGGACCCGGACACTCGTATCCACCGAACATTAATAGCCTCTACACCGGTTTAGTTTATTAACATGAATTATAAGTTTATTCATACGATTACACCACCCAACGTAAATGCCCATTACATGATATTGTCTGATCCTATATTCGTTTTGCAACTATTGAAATAGCATTGCGTTTGTCATTAGCTTCAATCTGACATCCAGCTTGATAGATTGATATTGAGTTCTAGATGTTACACAATTATCTAATTATCTGGCCGGCTATCGCATGTCATGGTATGCCGAATTCATGCCCAGTTGTAAGCAAGTTTATGGTCTCTCGGTTGGCTACCAGACTAAAAGGATATTTGCAACATTTTATTTCAAGGCGAGAACCATAACAGCATAACATGCGAGATTTAAGCGTTGGGCCCGTCTACATCGCAGGTAATCTACATGTTAACGGCTATCCTAGCGAACTGAAGAGATTTGTCGTCAATTAAGGACGTTCAGTGTTCGAAGTCATGAAGTAGTCAACACCTTATGCTTAGAGGATGTTAAAGAACTAGAGATGAATGGATAGGCCTGTTCGAAAATAAAGATGCTTTATGGTGAACCTGGGAAAATCTCTACCATTCTTTGCAATTAGACTTAATCGGTTGAGAATGACTTCGCACGAATGGTAGTCTTTAGATTCCCGTGTGAAGAAAAACACGACCCAAGAATAGAATTCTATAAGGAATACAACCTTATGTTCCAGGTCAATTACATTGATTTGCAGAACCTGATTCTGTCCACGAATTCCGGTGTTCAGTTCCATGGCCCATCTGGATGGTTCTTCACAGGAATTGGAAATTTTGTAAGAAATTGTATAGTCCCTTTGTCTTTCGGCGCTCAATTCAGCTCGCAATAAATGCCTTTCGATTATTGTCTTCAGCAATTACCATATCATCGAGTTGAGAAGCATTTCTTTCCGAGGACCTTCGAGTAGCATAAACGGGATTTGAGAGTAACAGTTTGTATTAGGACATCGAGTACGATGCATGGATCCTGGTGCTGTTTAATTAAGATGTTATCTGTTCATCATGGCTAAATGCTACGGGTACCCACTCACGACACGGCTGGTGCATCTTTTAAGATGTTTATGTAACAGAAATGGGCTTTCGGCACGATAACTTCATGAACACGTAAAGTAGAGAAATCAGCAAAAACCGTATAACTCTATTCTCCGCCATTTCGGGGTTTTTTATTATTATATTTTCTAGAGTTAGTGTTTAAATAGCCGTAAGTTAAAACCTGTCGTCGAAATTGCTATGTGTAAATTATACACTAACAGGTCAGCCACGAACTACTTCATGGATCATTGCAATTTAGTGGAATGTTTCAAGTATAATGTCCCTTACGTGCAGAAAACAGGAAAAATATTATTAAACTGGATATAATCATGTTAATGACTACATAATGATTGATGATTTCTCATTAGGATCTGCTAATCAGAGGGTCTTGCATAATTCAAATAGGTTGATTCCGAATCAGTTTAACACGTACCAGCATGTATTGATCTAATCGGTGCTTAATTAGTCCTATTTCACAGACGTGACACGCTATCTCACCTGGATCTCATGTTAAGGTGATTCGAGTACCCTGGACATTGTCTGCTACCTAAAATAACACTTTTCTCCTGATAAATGCGAGATTGGAATTGCCGAAGGTGTGATACCAAAGACAGTTTCACATATTTAACCTGTCGCATGTTATTAAGCATTTTTACTCATAAAAGTATAAGCATTGTTCTCATTCCTAGATACACGTTATCGATTATACCTCCTCTTGATTTAGGTTCATGTCAAGTTTGGTATAGCATTCCTTTTGGAACTCCGTGGTTAAAATGAGAATGACGCACATTAGTCAGAGTAGAGTAGAATGTGAACAGGAAACAACTCTACACACGATTCCAAAATTTCTAAACAATTTCTAATATCAACATTTATATTTTTATACTTAGACAGATTGATAATCCGCCTTTGCTACTTGAAAGAAACAGCAATGGTCACGTGACAATGACAGCGTTGTAGCTTCGGGCTATAGAGTAGTAAAATCGCATACCACGCCATGCTTTGATATGGGGAAAATGTACAACAGGTGATAATTAACATAACTGAGATTTTACGAATCAGAGCCAGCATTTTGAGCTAGACTGCGTCTCAATGACGCGAGTCCATAGTCTCTCCATATTATTGCGTTAACCCTACAAGGCCTTGAGGGCCAAACTTCCTGCCCTATTTTTGGAACGACAAAAATGAGAGCTGACTCTCCATGACTTTGTAGAGATTCATGGGAAAATTTAAAATGGCAGCCATGTGTGGTACCAGAAAAGTGGCATTTTCGTCATTTTTTCTTCAAAATTTCTGCTTTCCTGCGAGGAAAAATGAGCACAAACTATTTTATTTCACATCAGATTATGCAGCTTTTGCAAAGAAATGACATAAAAATCATACAAAAAAAGGCTTCTTCGAAAATGACGTCACTGTGACATCACACAACGGCCATCGGGCCCCAAATCGCCTTGATCAGAAACGGTTAATGCTGGGACGTTTTAAGTGCGCTGGAGTAGTAAAGGCATTACGTTTTTACCCCTCAGCCTGTTACGCTACGGGCTTGTCGTCGGCATGTACGTCCGGTCGGTCGTGCGGTCGTCAGTCGTCAACAATTCTTGTGACCGGTCTAGCAGCCAATGCATTGCTTCTAGACACTTCAAATTTGGTATACAGGATTGTTGGGTGGTCAACCACAAGTCTGTTAAATTTGGGTACATTGTGATGGTTTTTGTGGTTTCCATGGCAACGTCACAGAAAATGTATGTTTGACGATGTGAACATGATATAAGCCAAACCGTTCCAGCTAGAGACTTCAAATTTTGTGTACAAGATTGTTGGGTGCTCAACCACAAGCCCATTGAATGTTTACCAGCAGTTAATGTGCTCAGGAAATTACTACGCCAATGAGGTTATGCTTTAATATATGTTTGCGTGCATAACCTAAACCCTGTTTCACTGATGTTTATGTACAATGACAACACTGTGAATGTTATCTGCCCCAGCCATAATTATCATATTGGGCAGCTACATGTATTATGCAACTAAGTATTTATGTCAATTGGCATATTTTCTCTCCAACTGAGATGTCCAAATTGTATGAGTTTCCATCTGAAGCATACTAGCATAAAGGCTATTTATACCCCCTCCCCTATTACGAAGTATAGGGGGTATACTGGATTCAGCTTGTCCGTCCGCCCGTCCGAATTCGACGTTAACGCTCCAGAAGCTGAACCGTTCCATCGAGACACTTCAAATTCTGCATACAGCATTGATGTGTGGCAACGCACAGGCCTGTTGAAATTGGATACATTTCAATGTTTTTTGTGGTATCCATGGCAACAAGACAGAAAATATCCATGTAACGACGTTAACGCTCTAGGAGCTGAACCGTTCCATCTAGAGACTTCAAATTTGGTATACAGCATTGATGTGTGGCAAAACACAAGCCTATTGAAATTGGAAACATTTCGACGGTTTTTGTGGTTTCCATGGCAACAAGACGAAAAATATCCATGTAATGACTTTAATGCTCTAGAAGCTGAACCATTTCATCTATAGACTTCAAATTTGGTGTACAGCATTGATGTGTGACAAAACACAAGCCTGTTGAAATTGGATACATTTCGATGGTTTTTGTGGTTTCCATGACAACCAGACAGAAAATATCCATGTAACGACGTTAATGCTCTAGAAGCTGAACTGTTCCATCTAGAGACCTCAAATTTGGTATAAGCATGGTGTGTGGCAAAGCACAAGCTTATCGAAATTGGATACATTTTGATGGTTTTGTGGTTTCCATGGCAACAAGATCGAAAATATCCATGTAACGACGTTGGCGCTCTACAAGCCGGACTATTGCAGCTGGAGACTTCAAATTTGGTATGCAACATTGCTGTGTGGAAGAGCACATGTTTTTTTTGTGGTTCCCATGGCAACTAAATGAAAAATATCCATATAATTATGTTGACGCCTAGAAGCTGAACTGTTGCAGCTGGTTCAGGTTATTATTAGGGTTCAAAGCCAGAATGGCTTGAAGCCTTTTGTTTTTGTTCAGGATATTTTTGTTTTTCCGCCATATTTTTCGCACGTGATATGTCAAATTATTTATTATATTCCTCCAATGCATCCTACATCCCACACTAAATTTATCATATTTTAATCTTTTACAAGCCACTGCTAAAGCATCTTCTCCATTCAACCAAATCTTTCAGACTTTTACATATGTATTTTCCATCCACTGTGTACCAATATACACTGACTAAAACTGTCTGGCTGAGGGGTTGTTGCGCCGATGGTCTTCATTCATATAACTTCAAATATCTTACAACATAATCCTACATCTTTATACAAATAATTCGATTAAGATTATATTGTGGGACATAGCAGACAAGTATACGACGAGTATACGACGTATTACCAGGGCTCAAACACTGACTGGTTAGCCTGTATAAACGCCATCTTGTCCTCTGAAACCTAGATGAAAAATCAACAAAGTGAATTGTCACATCACCTCCATGAGTAATGTTATACACCGTGCCTTATATTTGGCAGTCTATTAAATTTACAGTCTCACTACGTCACTATATATGACAAGGTGAAGAAACAAGAGAGAATTACAGGCACTCAAGTAAATATACATCACTCTAATTCGTGTCCCGGGAGAGTACACTATGAGATCATTCTCTTGGTTTTTGACCGACGATCTGTCGTATGTGAGGTATTAATGATAGGAGAAGTGACCTGCGTTTTTGGCGTGGCATTGGCATATTTGTTATGAAGACGATGTAGAATCACCTCGATAACATTGTGGTGACGGATCAAAAGATAAATCGCTGGCAGGTCCATATTATGTACTGCATTATTATTCGCCAGTACTGACCCCCAAACACTTCTAATGAATGGATCAAACTAGAAAATTATTCGGTCTCTGCTGAAGCCTCTGAAAAGTATGACGTCGTGTCGGGCTTCATGATCGATACTTCACGAAAGGGACCACGACAGAATGCACCATCTTTTGTCAGCGGCCTTATACAGTGGTTTTCTACAATACACCACACTTTGATAGTGTTATTCTACAGCGGCTCTGTTAAACACCGTTACATTTTACAGCTACCGTCTTTAGCTGCATTCTGCAACACACCAGCTTTTGGCACAGGTCTTATACAGCGGCTTTTCAGAAGACCATTAACCCTACCTGGCCTGGGGGGAGGGGGGAGGGGGGGGGGCATTATGGCCACCCTACCAAACTTTCTGCGCTATCGCCGGAACGACAAAAAACGGAGTGCTGACACTCCGTGACTTTATAGCTTATCATATTGGAGTCATTTTAAACCTATTTGCATAACCCCCGAGCAGAGGATCATGGGTAAATCCAAGATGGCGTCCACGTGGTGTCCCAGAAAAGCGATGTTTTTGTCATATTTCTTCAAAATTTCTGCTTTTCCGCTATGAAAAGTGGGCAAAAACTTTTTTATTTCACATTACATTAATATTTACTAATTTATCATGCAGTTTTTGCGGAGAAATTGCAAAAATAGAAATTTCGGAAAATCTGACCGATTTAGGCCATTTCGTCACCCCCCCCCCCGGCCTGGACAGGTCCCAAAAATCCCAGGACAGATAGGGATAATATTTGAATCGGTCTTCTTGAGCGGAATTCTACTGCATTCGCTTTGAACAGCTGCCTTCAACAGCGGCGTTGTGAAGAAAGTCCGCTGATTTTGTAGTGACCGTCTTTAGCCGCTTTTTACGATACGTCGTCTTTTGGCAGTGACCTTCTACAGCGGCTTTCTAGACGACCATGAACGCGACTTTAAACTTTAATACCCTCGCTCCTTTTGCGGCTTATAATTACATCAACACCCATGTTCTGCCTTCGCTACCATACGCAATATTTTGGCAGCGGAGATGCTTCCATATCTGGACTGCCCTCCGCCCCACTAAACTCTTCACTGCAGCTCCGGAACGAATGGAAGCTGTAACTTTGAAATTGTCCATGAATCTTGTTGGCGTTATTTTGAGAGTATTTGCATAATCCTAGCGGCAGAGGATGATGGAAAAATTCAAATGGCAGCCACGAGGTATTTCAAAAAGCTGTGTTTTAGGTCCATTTTTGCATGTTTCTTGCCTAAAATGGCATAAGTAATTTATTTTGTCGAAAGTAATTATTCTCTATCATATTAATTAGTAGAGTTTTTTCGAAAAAAACATTCTCTCGTGATCTTGTTTCAAGGGTTTCGATACCTGTTACATGGAAAACGTTGATATTAACCCCAAAACCCTGAATAACAGCCTCACATTGAAGTAATACTTAAGAGTGGAGAATATGCAGAAAATAACATAGTTTGACCATGTTGTCTTCATCTAAATAATTTTCGTATGACTGTGGGAAGCTAAGAAATAACATTGATTTCAATGGGCTGTTAAGGTTCAGTCAAACATTTTTACATGTAATACTCGCGTTGAATGGAAATGGAAATGAATTGCTGCGCAATCAATCCCTTGACACCTCTACCAGAAAATGTAAAAAAATTCAAGATGGCCGCTGTGATGACGTCACAGTGACTTCATTTTAAAAACGGTATTTTTGGTCGATTTTTCGGTCCGATTTTCCGAATTTTTTATTTATGCAATTTCTCCGCAAAAAAATGCATGATAAATTAGTAAATATTATTGTGATGTGAAATAAAATAGTTTTTGCACACTTTTCGTTGCAAAAAAGCAGAGATTTTGAAGAAATATGACCAAAAACATCACTTTTCTGGTACCCCACGTGGGCGCCATCTTGAATTTTCCCATGGTTTTCTGCTCGGTGGGGGGGGATTCAAATAAGGTGAAAATGACCCCAATATGATAAACGATAAAGTGGTGGAGTTTCAGCTCTCCAATTTTTGTCGTTCCGGGGATAGCGCAGAAAGTTAGGTGGGAAGGGGGAGGGGGGCAGGCCAGGTAGGGTTAACCGAGAAATGCTTTGGATACTTTCGTCTACTGCCAATGTAAGTAAGAGTGAGAACAAGTAACCTCATTTATACATGTCGCTTCCAGGAGATTATGGGCCAGCAATCACATGTCGCTCCAACAGCTTCTGGAGGTCAAACAAAGAAATGCCATAAAATCAGTCGGAAATGTTTGAGCGACTCAAAGTAAGCTATATTTGTTAAACCAAAACCACTATAGGATGTTGCTGATTTGCCTTTTATGTATGATCTTCCATCTTAGTAGTCACGTTCAATCGATCGAGACGGTTTCTCGATAAACGAGTAAAACCGAGAAATATCTCATCTGGAAGGGTCCCGGTTTATCTCTATCGACTGTTGTCCGGTTTGCTCCAGGTTTTCTCTCGAAACACTAGACCATCTCGACCTTTCTCGAAATAACTCGACATTCTTCGAGAATGGAATCGAGATGCCATCAAATAAAAGTTTGAACCATTCGGAAAGCGGATAATGTATTTGATTGAACATGAATCCTTTAATAAAATGTTGTTATTCCGTCTAGATATCTGTAGTCGCATACCTGCTCTGATGGCGCAATTTCGAAACATCACCAATTGAAAACGTATAAACTGGCTCATTGTTATTCAGTGTAACTTATTGCGAACCTGTTTTTTAGAATTTAAATCAATTTATGAGAAAACCAGAGAACATAAACATAAACGCTCGATCGACGTTTTCGGACAAACAACACGCGGTACCGTTTATAGTAAAATGTAAAATGTGATTGCTCTCTGAATGAGACGGTAATTTCTGTAATTATTTGGTTAATTTCCTAGACACATGGTATCAACAATAAATAATAGAACGTGAATATATTATCAAGTCCCGCCAACAGTTTTGTTTCAGAGACCGGCTATGGCGTTAATTATCAACACCTCCAGTTCCGATTGTCAGTATTTCCGCTAACCACTTCCGGTCGAGCTTATGTCAGAAACGTTGTTGATATAATCTCCTTATTTGAAATACTATACCACAAGACACTAATTCCCCGAAAAAGTGGAATCAATGAAAATACCAAATTATAAAACAAATTATGCAACGCGGTTAATACACCGCCTAAACACTCAGCACAGTTTTCATTTTTGAGTTGAAATGTTTGGTAAAAAGAAAACTTTATAGACAATAATTAACGCATGCTTCCATCTCATTATTATCCAGTTGATGTGTCATTTATTCCGCGACGGGAAGTGTTAAGATATACAATCAATTATCGATTTGAGAGAATATCATTCAATTATATATTCATAATTTAAGAAAAAAAACGAAAAAACCTTCTCAACTTTCTACATTTCTTCATAATTTATATTTAGATAATGGAAGTTTTCCTTCATTTGAATTCAAGAAACATCAGGACATAGACATATCGATTAAACGATGAATACCATAGAAAATATCTTTCAAAAAAATTGTTTTCGGGATTTTGTCTTGTCCGCGATATACGTATGCGATGAGCGAGCCTAAAATATGACGCCTACTCTAATCGCCTGAGAGGTTAAGACAGGCCAAATTCACAGCAGCAAAACACATCAATTTCGTACCCTTCTTGAAAACTCGAGATAGAACCGGCTATGCCCTCCTATTTTCAGCCGCGAAGTCATTGAATAACTGCCCCGACTACTTGGACGTGACCCTTTACAAACATGTGACCGCACTAGACATTGCGGTAGTTTGATAACCCAAGTATTCAACCAGGTAGCTCAATTAAAGCTAGGTTTTCTGTGATTTAGTGCGAGAATGAAACTATATGACCATGTAATTTAGGTTAGAAATGTGTATTGTATCAGTACATCTTGAACATTAAAAATTCATGAGGTGAGGGTCACTGGATACGATCTTCAATCTTGGAGAAGTTGTGTTCTCAAAAACTGCTGCAGAAAGCCGCTGCATAAAGGGAGTATTGTAGAATACAAGAAAACCGTTGCGTGTTGCTCTTCTCACTTGATCGCCTGCATGAAGTATAGAACGATTTCATAAATGTGTTAGATTTTCTTCTAAATTCGAAATAATACAAAATGGAATGAACAAAGTAAGGAACTATGCAAAAAATGTCTGAAACTGTTGATGCAAGTTGTTGTTAACGTTATCACTTCATTATTACTTTTACTATTCGATTTACTATAATTGCTGTCAGTCAGCGGTATATGCACCGTTCACTATTATCTCTCTCTTAGTTTTCATATAACTAGAAGAGGATGAAAGATATATGTATATTTTTCCGTTTTTTGATTATTGGATGTCTCATATCATTTGGGTTAAGGATACGCCCCCCCCCCTCCCCCCTTGAGGCAGTTTTGTACACCGCTTGATAAGTTGTCCTTTGTAGCAATAAATATTGAACACAACAATAATAATGTATACATTTCATGTAGTGGTTTGACCAGAGGAATTCACTTATATCATTTACATAACTGCTGCAAATACCATGTAGCTAATACCAAACAAAAATAAAATGAAAACAATAGCTTTCGTTTGTCAATTGGAATTTTGTGAAAACCAGAACTGTCAACGGCGTCTCAGTGTTTTTTGTTTAATTTCTGTTCAGTTCCTTTTGTAGCATTTTGACTAAACTGAATAGACAAAAATTAATTATCTTACAACTTTCTTCATTCAAAGTTGGATAATTCCGAAACTAAGCCGAGCTTATACAAACTGAGATGCGTTTGACTAGATCACAATGTAAAATATCAGGCATGCAAAATTTCACAAGCGTAACGTGAATAAGTTTCGAGAAATACGAGATGTAATCAAGAATTTTGGCATTTATTTTTAGTGGCATCATATAGGACAGAGCAAGGCTGGTGTTGCTCGAGTGGCATCATATAGGACAGAGCAAGGTTGGTGTTGCTCGAGTGGCATCATATTGGACAGAGCAAGGCTGGTGTTGCTCGAGTGGCATCAAATTGGACAGAGCACGGATGGTGTTGCTCGAGTGGCATCATATTGGACAGAGCAAGGCTGGTGTTGCTCGAGTGGCATCATATAGGACAGAGCACGGTTGGTGTTGCTCGAGTGGCATCATATAGGACAGAGCAAGGTTGGTGTTGCTGTTCACTGAAATGCACAATGAGATGCTGCCAGCTTGGATTTGTCATAAATATTCATGTAATATTTGTTACTCGGAATATCCGTTAATCCCTACCGTTAGAGCCAATCCCAAGGCGTATTCCATGCCACGAAGATCTCACACTGAAACATATTCTTATCGACTGTGTAGGGTTTAAGATTGTAAGAGATTCTCTTTATCGAGCAGCTACTTGAGAAGATCCTTTTAGTCGGATGAAAGAAGACTATCTTAGGTTATTCGAGAGAAATCGGTTTGTTCTATACGTTGGCTGAACACGTCCTTTGTACCTCTATACGTAACATAAAGCTCACGATTCTCTGTCAGAACAAGAGTATTATATTCACAGAAGAGATGAAGCCTATTCACTCACTCTACTGTGATGTCCCTGGACATCGTGGACATTGACCCTCTCTTGAGGGCAACAGCATTGCTAGCCATGTACTGTATCTATGATCTATTCTAGACATTGTTTCAAAACTATTGAGAACGGTTAAATTTCTCAGTATCTTTCACAACACACACTTTATGATTCTTTGTCACAACATGCATTGTTGTGTTTAGAACCATGGTTTCCATATTTAGCCATTATAAATAATAATGACGCAGATCTACATTATCTGGAATATGCAGTACAATGGCATATACGACATTCAGTAGCCAGCTGATGGTCATCCATCAAACTTGCCGAGTGTATTGTTGTTAGATTGTATGGCCATCAGCAGTACGGATTTGATATTTCGAACATCGTGATGTCTTGCTGGCATCATTGAAACCGTTGAAGTGACCGTTCATCTGCAGAAACTAGCCAATGTTTATGTTTACTACATTTTTTATCTGGTGTTAATACTGTAATGAATTACGTCTTCATGTTATGGAAGCGGAAATTATTTAATGGGCGACGGATGACTATTGATTGACAGACTAGATGCCCGTATTATTTGTAATAATGAATAACCCTACGCAATGGTTTAGCTGTGTGCTTGTGTTTTGTTGACACAAGCAAAACATTCGATATAGCATCAATCGATTGTTCAATTGCACATCGCGAGACACGGACCTAGAATCGAAAGTTCGATTGGAATAGCATTGTTTAAAATACGCAGTTCAAATTAGCCTTCCGATTAGGCAGTTTGCGGCCCGCATTTTTCTTATTAAGCAAAGTCTCTTTTCATTAAGGCATGTACTCTGCAAACCTAGAATCGATCCCCTAGAACAACATATACAAATTGTATGGCCAATCCATATATCCATATATGTTGTAGAGATTAATGTATAATTCCCTTGTTACACAGTTTCAATATAATAAAATACAACTATCAGAAAGATCAGGAGAAGGGGTTAGCAGGTAGAATATGATGAAAACTCGATATTAAGTTTAATATCTTCAACTGGCGGGTACATTCCTGTCGAGTGATGAGTTGTGGGGAGAGTGAGAGGGGAGCTAATATATACATGCAATTGGGGGGGGGGGCGTCAAGAAGCTAATTTCCGTTTAACATCTCCTAATATGATTGAGCTAGTTTTCGTACTTAGATTGTAATAGAAGCTGTGGATGAGGCGTCGATCTCTACATGCAGTGTTAGTGAAATGGAGAGAATACAGACAGAGACGTTAATATACGAACTCATATCTTGGTCAAACCACAGAGAAGCCCGTGGGCATTTGGGCTAAGACAACATCGGAAATACCAAGTATAATGACTTAATTACTTTACTCGATTTGCAACATGGATATATACATGGCAGTGTGACTAACGTCACAGGACCTACGAAGTAGGATAGGCATGAGGACTTCGACGCACACTGAGCTCTTTACGAGAAAAAAAGTGGGCAAAAACTATTTTATTTCATATCAGATTAATATTTACTAATTTATCATATAAATACAAAAATCGAAAAAGGACGTCACTGTGACGTCATCAAGCGACCATCTGCGATTTTTACATTCGTTGGTAGAGTTTTACCTGAGGCTATAGTGTGGTAAGGTTCAGCTCTCTAGCTCAAGATGTAAAACAAATAATTAGAGGGGGGCGGGGTGATGACGCCTCCCCATGCCTGGACGGGTCCCAAAAATACCAGGCCAGATAGGGTTAAGTTAATAGGCACGGTGGTCCACGCAGGGATGATTTTAACAATGAGTGGATTGTTGTATATAAGCTTTCTCGAAAGCTGTCCTGATTTCACAGTTAAGTCGTATCATCGATGGTGTGACAGTTAAGTCGTATCATCGATGGTGTGATTTTTTCGGTGCATGTTAGCAAACCTCAGAATTAATCTTTATGAAAGTACTATGAGGCGGGAAAGAAGGCCCAAATCGGGAGAAAATATCCGTCGTATCCTTCCAAAGTCACCCGATTTTATTAACATGTTATTATTTCCCTCTTTCCACGACAGCATCGCGTATATCTAGGGTGAGATGGTAGAGGCGTCCTCGATAAACTGTTTAGTGAATATTGTGTATAACCTGACAGAGAAAACTAACAAAATTGAGGGAATAGGTCAAAAATATAGGTTGTACTCGGAAAAATGCAAATATGAGTTGAATTGCGAGGAAATATATCGAACTGTTAATACAGATTCAGGATAACTGATTCCGGGTCAGTATTTCGCGAGGGTTCGTCAGGTTCAAGGCAAACATGGAGCGCGAAGATGCCTTGATTTAAGGTGACTTTTTGACCCCTTTGAGTTCTCTCAGGCAATCTTCTGTGGTAATCTTCGTCTAAGAAAAACGTCCTATATTGCTCCTGAGTAATTAAATACGTGCCAATTCTCCTTCGAAAACAAGCGATTAATCCGAAGTCGAGTATCGAAGAAGCCCCGGAATCGTCTGCAAGCGTACTAGTTGATAGGTAGCCATCGACACCAGTAAATATTTAGTAGACACTTAAACTCACTGTTGAACTCTATCCCTTCGTATGATAGAAGAGAGTTGCCTTCTTATCCATGAGGTAAAGTATTCCGTATTTTTATCGAGGATAAACTGCAACCACGTTCCTTCGTTTCGTGAGAATCGCACTGACACTCAGAAGAAATACGCATGTAGTGGTTTCGTCATTAAGGATGTCTAGTATCTCAAAATATCCGAATGCTAAACACAATATTGGAAGTGTAATCTGCCTCATATTTTTTCACATTTTTCGAGTATCAGTATAGCGATCTATTGTAGACAAACAATTCATGTATGATGCTTACTATCTACAATGCTGGCTTCATGTAACGTCATGGCTTACGTCACATATTACAATATGTCACGTCACATATAACAAGTGCGTCGACCGTCATAATAATCTCCGACAAGATCTACTAAATACTGGGCCAAGCCCGAATAGCGCCACTCATTGAGTGTTATACTGTATATTGTAGTATATGAGATATGTCCTGTAAGTTTGGAATTAATTGACCTGTTGTTATATTTATGTGAATTTTGTATTCTCTCAGCCATTGACGCTTGTGCAATAAAGAATTATATTATCTTATCTTATCTTATGGGCATTCGACAGTAACGTCACCGCGTCCAACTCTATCGAATTTCTGACTGTTGCGGTTGCCCTCAGTAGTCTCTCATCGTATTATACAGCTACAGTTGAATTGCTTCGTCAGGTATAGTGATACCCGGATGGTATCAGTGTAATATCTATAAACCGTTAGAATGTTGGTGGTATAACTTGCCTCAAAATGCGAAACTTTGTAATAGGCACAATAGCAAGGGACGCATTTTACAACAGTTAATTAATCCAGCTGTACTACGTACTGCAAACATTTGCGAGAAGATGGGGAACAATGTTCACAGCCGCGGTAGCCTTTTACTGACCTGCAAGGCGGCAATTGTTTGAACAACCACTCGATTCTTATATTCTTCCATATACAGAAGGTTCATTTGTCGTTCTTGGTCTGAGTCAATTCTGCAAGATTGTGGCTATTTTACATTGACAAATTTGTTTTGCAGCACCATGTAAATGTAATAGGTCTGATCAGCTATGTTCAAGGCTGTCTTATAAATACGCAACTAAATCACGGAATAAGAGAAACAGTCAGGGATCATCATTCTTCCAGCTATGCGACATGATTCTTCTGCCGTGAAATTCCAAACTGCGACCGACATTCGAGTTGCTGGTACACAGCCAAACACATGATGTTAGCCCAACATCCTTTTGTGGTGGTGAGAGCTGGTCAACACCATATAATGGTGTTGAGAAATGGTGCTGACCAATGTAAACACTAAAAATGGGGTTAAAGCCAGTTGAACACCAAACAATAGTGTGGTCAACACCAATAATGGGTGTTGAAAATGGCTCAACACCATATTTTGGTGTCCACTGATGAGTGCTAATACTGGCCCAATACCAATTAATGTTGTTGGCCAACACCGATAAAGGATGTTGGAGACATATGGTGTCGGTTTAAATTCAACACCATGTATTCGTGTTGAGCTCAACACCATTTTCCTGGTTGCTTTTCCGGATCAGTTCTTAGAGTTTGGTTCTTTCGGCTGTTAGTGGTATAGCACATGGTGCTATATTTGTTTCTCAATATAACGGCAGACTGGTATTGAGAAAAAATCGCTAATACAGAATTGTCGCCATGACATTCTGTAAAACATAATCTGTTATACACGTATTAAATATACCTGACGCAAAAAACACTAGTCTAATTATTATATCTCATGTATCCTTGCATATTTTAAATTACGTTATTCATTCAGGCTATCTTGAATGGTTTCCTTCAAAATCATAAAACAAACAATGAGAGGGAAGGGGCAAATATCAAATTCGTACAGCACTGTTTGAATTATAGAAAGATTAAATTCAACGATAATTCATGAATATAATCGGATGATATGCCGCGAAATTAAACAGATTGTATCTCCATAAATGTGGGTGCTCGGTACATCACAGATAGTACTCGGTTAATATATATAAAAAAAGTCAGATTCCATTAACGGTAAATCAAGTAGTATAAAAACGCATTAGATAAAATAAACGGTCATTCCATCTTGTACATGTGAGCTATTATTTTGCACGAGAATGCTGCAACAAAGGGAATTGTTTCGCATAGTTTACTCCCATGGGGAAGCTATATTTGCCATGATGCTGACATAGAAACGATCTCAACGACATTTGATCAACCTAATTTACCCCGCAATGTCTCCTCAGGGAGAGACGCAAATTGAATCACAGGATGAAGTTCTTAGACTCCAAACAGTATGTGCTTACACAGTCAGTGCATGATAATGTTTGACTAGAAGTAAATGAGGCACAGAAAAGACCGATCAAACACTTAGAAATGCCTGTTACTCCGTTTCAATGATTCTTCAAGTCACTTCGAGGTGAGACGCAAATATCTCTACGACAACTCCCAGACAGGCGTTCAGTATGACATTTAATACAGACATGTGTGAAGCACGACATTTTATTGACGCATGATCTCACCTCGATAACCCTCGCTGTTCTCTTCCGGTTCGTCACAACAACAGACAGATATTTGTGAACAAAATAGTTAGAATTCTTTAAACAATATACGATAGTGTTAATAAAATATGGAACATAATCGAATACAAGCGTCAGATTATATATTCAGTATTTATATGAAATTCATGATGATCTAGGACACGATGTGTATACAGGATAACCAGAGGTATAGACACAAGCTGCGAAACGTAGCGTAAGATATTATCCATTCCGGTGTCTGGTATGTGTATTACCCGTGTCCGGTATGTATCACCAATCCTGAGAAAACTGAAGAGAAGTAGCTGTATAAATAGTTGTCATAATGTTCTTGTCGTATATCCCCCAGCTAGGCAGCCGCTCTCCCCGAGTTTTTACGCACATAATCGCGAGATCTTTCTTGCATAGCGTGGATGACGTAACCTCGTGGACCACACGGACTTCGATATATATAAACTCCGCATTTGAGGAATTGATATTCGGTCATTTCCAGCGTGACAGACGGGACAAAAGATAGCCACCCTGTGATGTTAACACAACTCTCTACCAAACTAAAGTTAATAAAAATCTGAGCAAAAATTATCAGGGGTTAGTGAACTAGTTGTACTTTAACTTAAGACAGAAACATTGAAATAATTATTCTTAATATTTTCTTTTCAACTGGAATTGACAAATGTGACAGACGGGACAAGCAGGGACCACGCATTTGAAAAAGGAATAAACAAGATAGATTTCTATCTCCTTCTCAAATGAAAATCAACTTTTAATGTAAATCAAATGTTAGTGGACTAATCAAGTAATCAGAGTTAGGGTTAACAGTTTTTCTATGAAGAAGATTAATTATGGATTTTGCCAATTAGTGACGTGACAGACGGGACAACTTATCGTGACAGACGGGACATTATCTCATGCCCTATAAATTATCGTCCTGTTTCCAAACTTTTTTTTATCATGTAGATCAATGCTACAATTAAGATGTTCATTGTGCACTGGTTTACTTCACATTGTTTGGTTTTAGGTCATATTTTCACAAAATCCGCTGTTATCAGTTCAGTGTCCCGTATGTCACATGTCCCGTCTGTCACAATTTAATGTATTTACACATTTGTATGTATTTTGTATTGCAAACTTCATTTTTCAAGGCATATAGGTTTGTGCATTCATCAGAATGTTCATTGCATCGAGATTACTAAACATTGTTTGGTTTGGGGCCATATGAACGCAAAACTCAATAATCTATGGCTGCTTTTTGAAGCGTTTTGTGACAGACGAGACAGATATGGAGTTGAAATTTATATCAGCGTATTTGACCAAAAAGGAAATAATTACTTGTATCTGGTTGAGAGATGTTACAGTAGATAAATAATAATGTTACTGGCTTTTTTTCCTTCTTAAAATTTATTGTACTCAAGAAAAACCTAAAAAATCATCCGTTTTTGTGACAGACGGGACACCTACACCACGCAGTAAAAATTTTCAATTATTTTGGAAATAATTACTTTAATTGTAAAATGGTATTCACTGTGGAACTTAGACATGATGGTGTATTTAAAAAACAAAGAAACATTTTGTTGAGTTAAGTTTCTATGTCTGGAGCAAAATCATGAATTTGGTATACATTTTAGTAAAAAATGTTTCAAAATTTCATCCATATTCGAGTGCAGATTTTTAAAAACCTGACAGTTGCAGATGACAAAAAAAACTACTTTCTTGAAACTTTGATTAATGTAGCTTAAATAAAAATCACAATTAAGTATGCTGATGGAAAGTGAAAATTTGTCACCCGTGCAACGTTTATGTGGAAATGACCATTCAAGAATTGAATTAAAGAGGATTGATAAAAATAGCCAGAATAGATTGATGGAAACGCGTTTACTAAATCTCTGTCTATCAAGAATGTCAGCACAATTTATTAACAAACGTTGAACTCGCTTGTATTTGATACTAGCCTTGATGAATTAGGTTCCACAATAAACTTTTAACCTGTTACAGTATTTTCGTTATTTTGGGATTACACTAACTTAGTATAGCACAGATTCTAGTGCCGAAAATTGGCCGAGTCCCGTGCGGGATTCGAACCAGCGACCCCAGAGTCAGGCACCTAATTCCTCCCACAAAATAGGAGGTAGCAGACCGGTAGTCTTCAAAGCGAACATACAGTACCCCTCTGATGACCGTAATGACACAGCTTCCATGGCTGAAACATGGGAAGATATTTTTGTCATATAGAAAGTGATCGTATAACAGTATTTTCGTTATTTTGGGATTACACTAACTTAGTATAGCACAGATTCTAGTGCTGAAATTGGCCGAGTTCCTTGCGGGATTCGAACCAGCAACCCCATAATCAGGCACCTATTCGCCAGCACAGTATGTCGGCGATCTAAACCACTGTCGGCGATCTAAACCACTCGGCCAATGGGCCTCAATTTTAATCTGTAGATTGCGGGGAGGAGAGCTGTTGGTTCAAGGCACATAGTACCAATTTCCATCATCCCCATAACTAACATCCCGAATGTTTTGAAATTTCTTGTGAATCTGATCACCTGATGGTCCCCAAAACTTCCTTAGCCCTACCAGCCAAAATGCACCCCCCCCCCCCCCACCAAAGTTTTTGTGCTAAAATGAGAGCTGACACTCCGTGACTTTATAGTTTATCATATTGGGGTCATTTTGAGCCTATTTGCATAACCCCCAAGCAGAGGATCATGGATAAATTGAAGATGGCGTCCACGTGGGGTAGCAAAACATTGATGTTTTCGCCATTTGTCTTCACAATTTCTGCTTTTCCTCTATGAAAAGTGCGCAAAAACTATTTTATTTCACATCACATTAATATTAAATAATTCATCATACAGTTTTTGCGAAGAAATTGCAAAGGTGCCGGCAAGATATCTTGATGTTCCAAAAATATGAAATCCGCATCGCTTATCAGTAGTCTCATTCCATAAGATTTCCGTTGTAAAGACGTTATATAGAGAATGTTGTGTCTGACCCCAGGCTTCGATTATGTCTGTTATGATATGAACACCATAAGGATCTTGGAAATACATGGATTCATACAGCCTCTAGCGCCGGGTTAAGCGGAATTACATGTAGATATAAGTCCGAAAAGTAACGTCACATGTCGCGCTCGTTACGGTCGTATCTTGCTACCAGCCTGCGATACTTATCGCTAAATGCTTCCCTCGGCACCTCGCATTCAGACGTTAGAATACGGAGCATTTTTGGACTTTGCCTTAGTACGGACGTTTATGTGGGAATTATGAAGTAACCACACGACCCCTAGCATCGGCTTAAGCGGTGACAGGTTATCTCAAATAACTAACTTTATTTGGTGTTGTATAAATGTACATGTATTCTCAAGATCAACTGATTTGGATCATTGAGGTGAGATAAACCTTTAAATCAGTGTATGTCCTCAATTAAATATAACTTCCAATATGTTCACAACGTTTTGTTCATTTCTCCTCTGAGCAGATTTAGTACCATGATAGTTTAGATTAACTGGAATAAAATTAATGTCATTTTCTTCTTCCTGGATCGGATGGTAACCATATTATCACACTAAAACCAATCGTTAAGTCGTAATAATACAGTGATGTGTACAAAACAAGCCAAGAGAGTAATCGTGATGGTGGGGCCGTAGAATGGCATCAACTGACAAAGAGTAGTTTGAAACCGTATTGTTTGAATCCGAAGAACCACTAGTGTTTCTCGTTATCATGCTTGTATCTCAGCAGTAGTCCATGATGTGGATACCATCGTGGGTGAGCACGCGTTCTTGCACACTTAAGGATGTCCGCTGATGGTTTTTGACTTTGGCAGCCATTTTGCCTTTTTCTATTGGGTTACCTCCCTTCCCTAGGTTAAGAGATGGGGATTTTCTTTAAAAGCCTTCTAGCCGAGAATTTTGCACACCAACATCCACCCAATTTGCTAAATTTTGATAGACATTGTGATTATCTGCAAACAGTTAGAATATAAGAAAAAGTTAAATACTATTTGTATGAATTTTTCATGAATATGCTTCAAAACTAGGGCTATTCCCTATGCTTTCTGGGTTATCAACTTGAGCATGGGTCAGTCCACTTAACGTTGCCTACAGCTAAAAAATGCACACCAACCTATATTTTTTTCTTTGTTTTTCCTCATATTACACAATTATGAATGCAACAACACACATTATTCAAAAAGTTAATTACTTTGATTTACCACCAGCGGACATCCTTAAGGTGACACACATCAACGGAGGTCTATAATAAAACAACAGTGCATCACGGGATATCTTCCAGGTTGAAAGGGTTTGATTGGTCAATTCAAATTTTCAAAATGAACTCCTTGGTTTTCATTGGTCCGTGGAGAAAATTAGAACAGTCAGTCAATCACAAAAATTCTGTGATGGTTCAATAACGGAAATATGTGGTTATATAGTTGCTTCGTGAAACTAACAGAAAATTCTTCATCCTTTTCCGTTTTCTAGTTGAGGAATAAGAGATCAAATGCACTGTTGTTGTGAATACAGAAAGGCGTCTGACAAAGCATCATGCCCCCATAATCTGACCGCAGACTGATAAAGCTTCATGACTGCACAGTCTGACAAAGCCTCATGTTCAAACATTTCGATAGTTTGACAAATTTCATGGTCCCACAGTCTGGCCACTGTCTGACAGAGCGTGATGGCCTAAGAGTATAACCGCAGCCTGAAAGTACGTCTTGACCGCACAGTCTAACGAAGCGTCATGGACCCGCAGTCTGCCCAACCTCGCCACCAGGGGTCGCTTTACGCTGGAAAATGGCCGCTCCACGAACCCCTGGTACGACGGTCACTGAAAGTGGGTCCCATAATACATTGAACAATTCTTTCACGTGGCCCCTTCCGGTTCCATTGAAACATATCCTATTCTTTGTAAAACGTCAGTCATGAGTCATTTCCATGGTCAGTGTCATAACGTCATGACGTCAGAATAGATAATGTTTCGCAAGAATGCATAAACTATTCTGGTAGGGGTGCACTCCGGAGATTCTTTTATTCGGCATGGAATAGACTATGGGTCCGTTTTTCGGCCACCAGTTGTCGCAAAACCTTCAACCCAAATCACTTTATGTATATATTTTCTGAAAGAGCATGATGAAACTATTATTTTAAGATATAACACTGCTATGTTATAGAAAAATTTAACTCGAACATTCTCCTCCATGCTTGCTTCATTTTTCCTAGAAAACCCCTTAAAAATGTCGAAAAATGGTCAAATTCGGCTCAATTTCCAGAAAATCTGTAAGAGCGATTTCAATTAAACTTCTTACTCACGTTCCCTGGTCCGGTCTCAACTTAAAAAGGCAAACAAAAGTGGGTGTCAACCTGCCCGTTTTTTGTCAGATTTTCTTCCCGTAAATGAGTCCCGATTTTTAGGCACACCCAAGGGGCATAACTGAGGCAGGACAAACTTTACTCCATGATCCTGATCAGCGTGTAGACGAAGCCAGCCCTCGATTTGTACGTACTCGTTTGCAGCGTTGATAATGCTGAATAGGATGGCATTATAGATATAAGCTATTAAGAAGACAAGAAGAATTATGATGTAGCAGAACAAGGGCAGTCTATCGTATTATGAAATTAGAGAGGGGCCATTACTACGAAACTGCGGAGGGCCACCTAGGCTACGTCATCTTTCAGACGCGCTCGTAACATCCATGACGTCGGGACGTCGGCTTGATCTCTACAGATACGCTCTCGTTATGTTCTGAATTCTAAGGTTTTGTATGCTATCCAATGACCGATAGTATTGCTGAGCGCTGTCCCAGAGCATAGTAGGGAGGACAGGACCGGATGGCTCTGGTTTCGAGATTGCAATCTGCCCACAGTCTGACAAAGCGTCGTGGCCCCTCGGTGGTGTCTGACCGAGCGTTATGACACCACAAGCTGACCGCAGGTCTGACAAAGCGTCATGAATATGAGCGTCTAGTCCGTCATTCAATATTTAACCGTCGTCGATGAAGAATTTCCGCGTCCATAATCCAAATACCTAATTCATATAACAATATTAGCACCAAATTAAAAGGAAAACCCATAGTATACACAAAACTATGCTAATTTCCTGCAAAACAGATGCTGTCAACAGTTTTCAAAGATGCCAGCAAGACATCAGGATGCTCCAAAAATATCAAATCCGTATCGCTGATCAGTATTCTTAATCTATATGATATACGTTGTAAAGTTTTTATCCAGAGTAAGATGTATCTCAGTCACGCTTTGATTGTAGCTGTTCATATGAACACTATGAGGATCTTGAAACACATAGGTTCATGGGGCCCCTAGCTCCGGGTTAAGCAGAATTAGACACAAGTTACGAAGCGTACCGCCATAGATATTGCATGATACGCTCAGTCTGACCACAGTCAGATAAAGCGTCTTATAGACCCACAATCTGTCCAAAGTTTAACAAAGCGTCCCCACAGTCTGATGCTAGTCTGATAAAACTGCATGCTCTAATAGTATGACCACAGTCTGAAAAATCGCCATGATCCCACAGTCTTTTTCTGAGGTAAAATGGCATCACTACACGGTCACACACAACGTTTTAGGTGAAATTTAGGTAGCACATGAATCGAAGAAAGCAGATGGAAATCCCTACGTTTGCGAGGGGCATATGAAAAAAACCCAGACGTGGTGAGTCAAAAGTTATATGTATATCAGAAGCATAGATCGTGACCAGCAAGAGATAATACGCTGAGAATTCATTATGTCTTATGGCTTGTCTTATGTCTTATATCGGTATTTATACAGCTCTATAAATGTAGTATTTGTATGAATAGCAGACGTCACATCCGCCATTCAATATTCAGCGCCGTCATTAAAAGAATCTCCGCATCAGTAATTAAAAGACCTATTTTGTATGACAGCACCACTTTTAAATGTGTATGAAATAAAAATTATAAAAGCACAAGATGAGAAGCGATCAAATATGACGTCAGCAACACATGGAGATGTTCTTTACAAAATATTCTAATCACTGACCATTATTCTTTATCCAAATGAATTTCCATGTCGTTTTCCAGGGTATATAACTCAGCCACGCTTTGACTGAGATTGTTCATCTCAGCACCATGGATATGTACAACACATGATATTTAAGAGGCCCGGACCCCGGATAAGGCGGAATTATACAAAAGTTGCGAAATATAACGCCAGAGATCTTGCAGGCTAGGACCTTTTAACTTGTTTCTTTCCTGGTGGAATTAATTTTCTTAGCATTTTTCACCTATATTATGTGAACACGTCACTGATTACTAATTATCAATGACTGTTCCCAACTAAAATCATCATCTCTGGGCTCTGTCGACGCGTGCTTGAACACCCACAATCCAACCAACGCGTGGCACATATTCTATTTCCGGGTCCTGATATAGCGTGGTACAAATTACACAATGCGTATGTAACATTGCATGACAGTGTACATTTTCTTTCAATTACTGCAAGAGCTTCTCTTCGTAGCTTCGTTATGTGGTAATTACGAGAAAGGCTACTTGTCTGCGTGGGAACAATATAGTTTACTTATTCTTGTTCAACTGACAACTGGTGATTCCACATCGAGAATCGAGAATGGCATCACTCTAGAATCGTTAACAGCAAGGCATGCCACGAATTACCCCAATGCACGCAGCAGAAAATGGGAACACAATGGATGCATTATATACACAACGCTTTGTTTCGATTCCACCATTCTGATCAATGGGACCACTTGGCTATTGCTTCAAGGTTGAAGTACAGGTTCTGCAAGCATTCCCAGCTCCGTCAGTATTCAGTGACAGGTTAAATGTTGATTGGAATTGGAACAATTTTAGAATTCGATGATCGATATTCAAAGGGCTTTTGTGCCCGTGTACTTTTGTACATGAAACGAGAGGTCAATGCAAGCCAATAGACACCTTGTTCACTGAGCTCAAACTGTTCGGGCAATTGAGTGTCTCGTCTTCGCTCGAGAGAATTTGTTTTCTTTTACCATTTCGATTGCAGTTATCATGAGCGTAACCCCTGACTACTGATAACAACAATACTACTGAGTTGAAAGGATGTAATGAATGTATGCAATTTAATGGTGGGGTTGTGTCCATTTGTAAAGGGAACAAGAATTTCAATATAAAGAGGCCACATTCAGATGGGGACATCCCTCCAAACGAGGACGTCCCCGTTTGCTGACATAAATATATACTAGAAGTGAGGATTGATCAGTTCCCCCATACAGCAGATGTATGAGATACATACATATGTATGAAATACATATAGATGTACGAGATACGTACAGATGTATGAGATACATATAGATGTGTGAGATACATACAGATGTATGAGATACATATAGATGTACGAGATACATATAGATGTATGAGATACATACATATGTATGAGATACATACAGATGTATGAGATACATACAGATGTATGAGATACATACATATGTAGGAGATACATACAGATGTATGAGATACATACATATGTAGGAGATACATACAGATGTATGAGATACATACAGAGGTATGAGATACATACATATGTATGAGATACATACAGATGTATGAGATACATACATATGTAGGAGATACATACAGATGTGTGAGATACATACATATGTATGAGATACATACATATGTATGAGATACATACAGATGTATGAGATGCATACAGATGTATGAGATACATACATATGTATGAGATACATACAGATGTATGAGATACATACAGAGGTATGAGATACATATAGATGTATGAGATACATATAGATGTATGAGATACATACAGAGGTATGAGATACATACATATGTATGAGATACATACATATGTATGAGATACATATAGATGTATGAGATGCATACAGATGTATGAGATACATACATATGTGTGAGATACATACATATGTGTGAGATACATACAGATGTATGAGATACATACAGAGGTATGAGATACATACATATGTATGAGATACATATAGATGTATGAGATACATACAGATGTACAAGATACATACAGATGTATGAGATACATATAGATGTGTGAGATACATACAGGTGTATGAGATACATACAGGTGTATGAGATACATATAGATGTACGAAATACATACATATGTATGAGATACATATAGATGTATGAGATGCGTACAGATGTATGAGATACATACATATGTGTGAGATACATACATATGTGTGAGATACATACATATGTATGAGATACATACAGAGGTATGAGATACATACATATGTATGAGATACATACATCTGTATGAGATACATACAGATGTATGAGATACATATATATGTATGAGATACATATAGATGTATGAGATACATACAGATGTATGAGATACATACAGATGTAGGGCGTAAATAACTATTACCATGATGAATACCGAACATCAGCTAATGTCTTTTCTATGCCTATGTCTTCCCACACATTCATCTTGATCATATTTGTCCAATTTAGGAACCATGGGTCTGGTTTTGCCATTATTCTCGCTTACAGAAATCCGGAAAGCAAAGCTCATATCCCATCCCATAGCCCACTGGGGTCTGTCTCAATATCGGGAGAAGTAACTTCAGGCCCGACGTTTAAAACCACAAAGATTCTTGGAACGAACAAATAATAGAAATTCAAGTTGGTTTCTGGTTGAAACGGAGCAGATGTACGAGACTGGCATTCTTAAATCTAATTGAACGTATGTACCTTAGTCATGCAGTGAGAGTGACATTTCGTATATAGGAAGACTGCTCAAATAAGTTACCAAGGCCTTCCTCGTAATCCAGAGTCGAAAGCATAGTTATTGTCGTCAACTGTGAAAATGTATAAAGTATGTAATATTCGCGGGGTTATGTGTTGAGAATCGCAGACCATCATCCGAGTGTTTGACTTAAATAGTCGTGTGGAATCTTTCGAATTGACCGACGGATCCAATGTGCTTTCTCTGAACTTCTATTAGACTAGCCGTTTCACACTAATAATCACTCGATCATCGTTAACTGATGATCGCCTTGTAACACTAAATTCTCGATTCAACTCCCGCACTAAGTACTTGTTACACATTTAAATGCCAAGATCCCCTAAACACACAATCTCTATATTTTGTGGGAGCAATAAAACAAATATTTATGCTGGAGTGCAGACAACCAATTGGTGTATATAGACGCGTAAAAGGCGTACATAATTGAAACAGATAATTCTACTACGAATCTCTCAGTCAATACAAATGGTATAATATTAGTTATTCAGGTTTTCCCCCGGGTGTATGGAAAGTTACGACCCTCCCTGAAACTCATACATACACCCGGGGGGAAACCCGAATAACGAATTTATTACCCCTCAAGCCTTTTTATCTTGTAGTGAAAATGATGAAAAGGGTATATCATTTACAACCAACGGTACAACGTACAAATTCAACGGGCCATTTCGGTTACGAAACGGTCCGCATTTTGCTACTGCACTGTGAGAAAGGCGCACCACAACAATCCATTTCGATCTGCTTTCGTTCAGAAATCGTCTTTTATTTTTGGAAGAAATGACACCTTTTGATCAGTTATGTGTCGGAAACTTCAGTGAAAGTAATGCAGTATGACTTTATTCCATTAAATTTTGACGAGTGAGCGAAAGTTATTCCATAAATATTGAGATATGGTCAGCTGAACTTTCGAAGCGAGAGCGTCGTTTCCAATCGCACGTGAGTTGTTTTTTATATACCCCGAATAGCAAAACGTCACTCGGGGTGTATGGGTTTATACGACCCGACCTTTTAACCAATCAGAATCCAGATATTGAATACAAATTTGCTTGTGGGGTAATAAGAGATTATGTCAATGAACCATCCATGCAGGTTTCCTATTTGTGGTGTGAATGAACTAGGTCAATCATACTATTATCTTGTTAAGTAGCGCTGACATCTATTCTTGGATAGCTGGTCGTTTTTCTAGTGATATATGCGAAATTTTCTTCAAATATCCTAATCACCTAATGACAAGCCTTGTTACTATCACCTAATGACAAGCCTTGTTACTATCACCTAATGACAAGCCTTGTTACTATCACCTAATGGCAAGCCTTGTTACTATCACCTAATGACAAGCCTTGTTACTATCACCTAATGACAAGCCTTGTTACTATCACCTAATGACAAGCCTTGTTACTATCACCTAATGACAAGCCTTGTTACTATCACCTAATGACAAACCTTGTTACTAGAAGATATCCAATGATACATCAGATCTTATAGAAACTCAAATTTTGTGATTCCGGATTTTCTATATTGCTGACAGATGTTATTCTCAGTTCAAACTGGACTTTTATACATACATATATCTTCAGTTAAAAATATTCCAAGATCGAACGTTAAACCTTAATTCTCTCTCTCTCTCTCTCTCTCTCTCTCTCTCTTCAAGATCGAAATCTTTGATTGTAAGAAGTGTGATGTACGTCATTGCCCATGCGTCTTTACTTCACGGTTTAGGCACCGTTTTTAATGTTTATTATCGCCAAATGCCGAAGTTAGGTCTGATAGTGCCTTCAAAATACAGCAAAGCTGACCAACTTGAAGTTTGATAGGTATATATTTGCCTATGTTTAATTCAACAGCCATGTGTGTCATACAGTTGGTATAAAAAAATAAACCTTGACGTTGACATTATTACTGCATACTACATACTAAATTTAAATGTGCTGGACGATTCAGAGCGGTATGGCAGTTCAACCACATATACATGTAGCTCTCTATTTCATCAGGGGGTATTTCGAACCTGAAATTGCATATAGTTTAAAAAACTTCGATCTAATACCATGGTAAGAAGGTCTTTTAAAGACGTAGAGGATCTTACACGAGTGGCTATTCGATATGAAAGTTATGACACGAGTTGAGTAAGTTTTATATGCTGCGAGCTTTAACAACTTTCATATTAAATTGCCACGATTGTAAGATTCTGTTATCACATAACTATTTTTAAGCAAATTATAAACACACTAATTCGAAAGATTTCACTATTAAATTTATCTCAAAATTTATTTTCTTTGTTTCCCTCTCAACGAAAAAAACGGCCCTGGCTCAGGCGCATCAGACTTAAAATACAAGCGTCTAGTCCGTCATTCATAATTCAGCGGTCGTCCATTAAAGAATATCCGCGTCCATAATCCTACGACCTATTCCATATTCCATATAACAGTATTAGTACCAAATTCAAAAAGACAATCATAGTATACATAAACATAGGCTAGTTTCCTGCAAGAGAGAAGCGGTCAACGGTTTTCAATGATACCGACAAGACATCCGTATCGGGGGCCGTGTGGTCATGTCATCCAAGTTTCCACATGAACAGGTACAATAAAAGCGTACCTGAGATACAACACATATCACGAATCGTTAGATTCTTTTATATGTATATGGCGAGATTCTGCTGGTGGACGTTTCGTCCCCGAGGCTCGCCCCCTGTACAGACCTTTTGGTCTTTGATATATGTTGGCATTTGCGAGAAGTTGATGCTGGGTCGACATCGGGCCTTACAGACTAGTCTTTTGTGTTAAATGCCGTCATTTACATCTGACGTCGATACAGCTCACAAATCTCCAATGTACGAGTTGTCACAGCGAAACACCTCACCAATTACCAGTACACGAGTTGTCAGAGCATTTCCATCATAGCTCTCTAGATTTGTATCTAATACCGCTTATGCCGATGCTAGGGGCCGTGTGGTCATATCATCCAAGTTGCCACATGAACAGGTGCAATAAAAGCGTACCTGAGATACAACACATATCACGAATCGTTAGATTCTTGGTACATGTATGTGCTTTAGAATAGGTTAACCAGAAGACTATTCTGTGAAGTCATGTGACGCAGGCACCTCTTCCCACTTCCCTTATATGTGTTGTAATCAGTATTCTTAATCCATAATAATAGTTGTAAAGTCGTCATCTAGAGAGGTTACTATATACGCTAAGCCGATATAGTTCCAAAAGGCAACATAGTTTGAGCACTTCCGTTTTAGGGCTGATCAGTTTGCAGAGCATTTTAAAATATCGTAAACCATTTCACGACAGAATTCAATAAGTGTAACTGGCTAATTATCTGTTCTTCATACATTATTTATTTTCGCTCAAGTTATGCCACGAGTTACACTCGTGTTCGCGACATGTTAGCGAGTTCTCAGCGAGGTGACGACATGCTAGGCTGAAAATATCATTTTGAATACGTAATCCGTTTGAAGTCTCTGATCATCCAGATCTATTGCAAGGAATAAGCAAACATCGGGAAGACTTCATCCAGATATTGCAAAAGAATGAACAAACGGTTACTTTTCCAAATCTGACTGGATGCGGTACCCAAAATGGCGGGCTGGCTCGATTCGCCAAACAACGATGACAGGCTGCGTGAGTGCTATGCAAAATATGAAGCTCAAAACTGTCGAAATAAAGTATTGCCGATCATTGCTGCTTGTATGGCTAATGACAATTATAGTTTTCAGGATATTTGGATAGAATTATCGTCTTGTAGATATCCATGTTGTTGTTGCACTTGTAAACATAGTATTTCGTAGTAAAATTTAATCAATGGGAAAAATAGTTCAGTGACGTCACAAACAAGCGTAGTAATTTAATTTCTCGCGCAACATGTATTATCCAATTGAATTGAATTGAATTGGATTTTTTTTATTCACCAACCGAGAAAATGATAACAAATTAACCCTACTTGGCCTGTGCGATTTTGGGATGTATCGCAGGGGGAAAGTGCCCCCCCCCCCCCCCTATATATTTTCTCTACCACTAAGGCTAGAGCGCTGAAACTTACCACACAGTATCTTGGGTTCAAGCTCTATCGGCAAATGTAAAAAAAATCCCAGATGGCCGCCATGATGACATCTTCTCGGAAGCCATTTTTCGGCCTTTTTGGGGTCGATTTTTCTCTCGAAAAAAATCAAATAAAATATAGAATAATTAGTTTTGCATGAATAAATTACTTTCAAGGCCTTTTAGACAAGGCAAATGTGAAGAAATGGAGCAAAAAGATTGAAAAACACGATACCATACGGATACCACATGGCCGCCATTTTGAATTTACCCATGATCCTCTGCCCGGGGGTATATGAAAATAGGCTCAAAATGACTCCAATATAAGATAAGCTTTAAAGTCTCTGAGAAGATGTACATTGTTGGAATTTGAAATCGTTCGGAAAATGTCAAGTAAGATAGTCTGTAAATCTACCGTCAACCTCTGGGATTTTTTTCAGCCAAATTACTAGCGACTGTACAGAAATATTCATTAAACTTATTGGCGATACTTGTTGAATCTGTAGTTTCAACATTATCGATATTAAAGATCTTCAGCAGAGAGTTTTTTGCCGATTAAGTAACTGGTTTATCGTTTTCCAGGTACCTTGATATCATTATTACATTCATTGAATTTGTTATGGAAGTAAGATTTCTTTGCAATTTTTAAAGTGTGGTTAAGTTTATTCCTGTATTGTCGGTATTGCGTCCTAATCAATGGATTTGGGTGTTAATCCCGGATTGAAGTTAATATATCAGGAGTTACCCACGGTATCCAATCAGCGTGTTTAAAAGTGTTATGTACCTAGGTGCATGCGATAATTATGTCATGACCATATGTCCCTAATAACACCCCAGTTATGTGATAAAAGTATTTTCACGAGGCATAATAAGCAATTTTTAAGTCAAGAAAATAGAAACCTAATGTTCTTTCTTAACAAAAGCAGTCTTGACGTTAGGCTGTAACCCAATTCTATGACCAATGGTACTTTTAGTTTTAGGGTAACTAGCTTCAATATCATATTGAATATATCTCTTCCCTCATTCTAGGTTCCCAACAAGACGATCACTAAGCATACTTTTCATTGCTTTGAAAACACATCCAGTCAATGAGATCGGACGGTAGGTAAGCTTGAAAACCAGACGTGTGTTAAATGCTTTAATTTGAGCAGCTGAATAAATTGCCATCACCAGATGATAGTAAATGGTGTGCACCATTTAATTATAGTTAAAATTGTGTCGACCGGACATACATGTACATGCAACTATTGCTGAACATTGAACATTGAAACATTTTGACCGTTCGTTAGATAACCTGGTGTATATACCACCAGGTTCCTCTTATCAATGTAGCAGACCGTTCAAACTCGGTGGTTTCAGCAATAATAGAGTAGGATTGCAGGTTAATGGTGCGTTTCGACTACATTGTGAGTAGTATTAACATCGTATCTCCCCTATCCATGTCAGGGGTTGTAGGCTTTAAATCAATCATCCCCAAGATACCCACTTATCTTAGCCATCGACAGGACGCTCCCATCGTGAATGTTTGTTTTGAAGCAGGCGATGAATAGTTTCTGTGATTGAAAATATCAACATTTATTACTGCAACACGGTTTAAACATGGGGTACTTTGATATGAGATCGTGAGTAACGGTTGAGCCCATATCTAGTTTATGGTTAGGTGATTTGGTTGAAATTGGACGAAAGTGGTATTTGTATTACATGTAGATTGGTTGTTTTGTGAGTGTTTGTCCTAAGTATGAATAGTCTAGGCTGTGGGTAATAAGCGATAAGGTACCAGACTCGCTATTCACTAGTCAGCCGTCGTCCATGAAGTGTGTCCTCGTCCGTAATCGGTACAACTTATTGACAAGACAACATTAGCAACAAAGTCAAAACAGTCATACGATAACAATACTCGAACCACAGATAGTATTTTGCAACAGACAAGAAAGAGTCAAACGTCACACTCGTTCTCATATTAGTTTTATTTAGGATATAGCTTACCATATACAGTGAACACAGGTACACCTGTATGCTCATCGCTTAACATGAGAATAAAAGCCGAAGACGTCCAACTGTATAACTGTGTTCATTATACGAAAATTTTATCCCTTCTCACAGCCAGTAACGATCATATCTCTGTGCCTGAAATTAATAGATAATCTACGCGCCATATGAGTATATTCAATCTAATTTGGACGAGGAATGACCTCTTTCTCATTATTTAAGAAATAATTACTTGTTTACTGTGGTAAAACACCTAGAATAGATTGGGCTGCGATAGGATGAGTCTAAGTTTGGTCACGAAGGCCGTATGCCTGAGTGATCAAACGTGAAGTCTCACCCTATCGCAGCCCGACCTATTATATGTATTTTCCACAGTAAACAAGGAAATATTTTTATTCTACCATACTGAAAACGGCACAATGTGGAGATGTTTCCTGAAAAGAAAGATATTCTCGTGTACTTAAAACCTGATTAACACCCCTATACCCGACAAAAAATGCTTTGGCCCCTCAATTAATCGAAGCAAGGAACACCTGCAAGTCGCGTGCCTGAAATCGACACGGGTTGGAGAGTCCACAGTATGACAGCAAAAGGGGCGTGCTAAAACATCATTTACGATCAAAATGATGCAAGCGTGACCCTTGGTTTTAGAATACATGTGAAATTCTGCCGTCATCCAATGATTGGATTGTGTACCTATCATACATTCAACAAGGTTTAATGACATCAACAACTTTGAATAAATCTCCGCTGAAAAAAAATTGTTCTCCAACTTTAACTGGCTTCATAATGTACGGCAAAAGGATGTACAACAAGATATACTGGCAGACGATAAATTTTGGTATCCATTTCAATCTTATTGCCCTTCTGGGCGAGTTCAACTGGACACGCGAAGAAACTTACGACGTCATACAATCCACATCGATTGGTTGAGAGATATGATCTATTGGAATTAGATCACACCTGGTCTTCCTTCTTTATATGTAATAAGGTTATTGGGTAAAACACATGGGTTGGGGTAGAATTCATCTTAATTTCTTTTAAATACGTTGGGAAATCAGTATCGCGTTAAGACGTTTTTCTGTTATAGGTATTTCTCAACGATGGTTTCACGGATCATTCAGAACCCTAATAGTTCCACCACTGAGACCTTTCCAATCATCACCACTGGTGTTTGTGTCATTTCTAGGTATCAAGTCGTCTAGAACAAGCAATTTTGGTAACGTTTGCTATCTGATACAGAGTTAGGATCAAATCGTCCACTCACAGATTAAAATCGTTCTAGACCGTGCATCAATAACCAGGTTAACAAAAAAGTACGGTTAATGAAAACACTGACCCTAGTATCACATAGATACATCAATCCCTTCATGCGACTCTCAGCATATACGGGATGTACCTTCTTTAGACGCATAGCAGCAAATACTTTATATAATCAAATGCATTCAGAAGAGATGATTGCAATTTCTACATTGTAAACTATCCCTATTTGTACAGTAATATACCAGAGGGACTTGCATATGGCGTATACATATCCCGGCTAGTAGCATTTGCTACATCCTTTGTTGAATGTGGCGATTTTAATCAGCGTCACAAAACATTATTGCAGAAACTTGTAAAACAGGGCTATATTATGAAGCGCCTCCACGCGAAGTTTCTCAAATTTGGCGAAACATATCGCATGCTGATAGCAGAATACGAGCATAGCGTGCAAGATCTATGGCGGCACGTTTCGTAACTTGCGTGTAATTCCGCTTACCCCGGGGCTAGCTGTCGTATGAACCTATGTATTTCGAAGATCCCCATAGTGTTCATATGAACAATCACAATCAAAGCGTGACTGAGATACATTATACTCTAGATGACGACTTTACAACGTATATCATATGGATTAAGAATATTTACCAGCGATACGGATTTCATATTTTTGGAACATCATGATGTCTTGCTGGTATCAATGAAAACTGTTTGACCGCGTCTCTCTTGCAGGAAACTAGCCCATTTTGATGTATACTATTATTTATCCTTTTAATTTGGTGCTAGTGTTATTATATGAATTACATCTTTTGATTATCGACGCGGAAATTCTTTGACGGACGACGGCTGAATATTGAATGACGGACTGGAAGCTTGTATCAAAAAAAGTGGGTTTTAGTGCTAGAGATTTAATTACATTTTATATTATGCGAGCAAATTAAATTATGCATATATTGCTCCGAGTGGGGTCTGTATCTGCTCAACTAGAATTCACTAGAATGCTGTATATTGGATAGTGCATGCCATAAGCTGAGACTGCGGTTTGTCTTAGCGGGCATAATTAACGTTATTATTATGATTTTAAAACAAACAAACAAAATCCCATTCCATAATGATATCACAGAATAGCAATATTCAGAACAATCGAGTAGATCGATGAAATACATCTCATGTCTCCGTATTATTCGAAGTTTAATATATGATCTACGTGATAAAGGTGAAATTGTTAACGTAAATATTTGAACATTTCCGTCGTCATCAAGGTTGAAGGAGTAGTCACCTCACTGAACAAAAGCCGCCCAAGGTTTGTTAGAAAGTATCGATCGAGTTATCCTTTGTGTTGGGATTACTGGGTTGAATCTACCAGCGCCTTGGTTTGGGGAAGTAACACTATAGTATGTAGCAATCAATATAGATATCCAGCTCGATCTCTTCATTACACGTCTACTGGAAGATCGTGTCATTTTGCAGTAAAGGATGCCACTTTGACCTGGTGAGGATGGCAGGGTTAAGTGTCATTTCAGCCTGGACACTAATGAATTGAAGCCCAGTGACCAAAGCTCGTATCGGCCGTTAAGACGATTTTTATTTCGATCAGTACTAAAAGGACGTGCGAGGACTGAAAATGTCTCAATGAAGAGACTGAATGGCCACTTAACCGCTAACTAATACACCGGTGTCAATATTTATCGTTGTTTGTCTTGGAAATGCAAACCACCATAACATGTATTGAACTATGGCGCTCTTATTCGAAGCGATGCCGACATTGGAGACCGGTCCGGGATCAGTAGCGGATTTCAGCGTTGAACTCCAAGGATCACAAGATCATTATTCCAGGGTACTTAAATTTCTTTTTGGCTAGTGTAATAAATGGCCTGTATATTTGAGATCGTTATTGGGAAATTTATAATCTACCCACGTTCATTCAAAGAAGGCGTACATGAACTGATGCTAGCGTCCGGAATAAAGTTGCCCACGCCATGATTTGAAATATTCTCCAGTAAACCACTTTCTTACTTCCGGTGAAATCTCATAGAAAGTCAAATCGTCTGCGTTCGAAAAGACATTAAATAAAAACCGTACAGATATTTTCGAGGGTTTTTTCTTGAATGCTTATAATAGTTCTCGCGACTTCCACATCCACAAGCCATCCCTAATTTCAGAACCTCAAGGAGCTAACGGCTCAGATCAAAACTGTAGACTTAATGATGTTAATCGTAGGCTTCTCCTGACATTCTGCAATCCGCCGGTTTACAAGAGTGAATCCAATATGGAAGAGGGTTCAAACTCAATGAAGATTAGACCGTGTACAGATAAAACTATACGTAGTCGTCTGATTCTAATATTGAATGTGCTTGTAATCGTACAATGTGTGATGTGGAAATCGAAGTGAGATAGACGTTAACACATGCCATGGAATTGGTTGGGAGGCCTTCTAGTATTCTCCAAAAGTCAAATACATTATTTAGTTTGAAAAATTTGAATTGACTAATGAAGATTACAAGATATCCCTTGATACATTGGTGTTGATATAATAACCATTAGTCCGATAAGACCATTGGCTTGTGACGAAAATAGGAATAACATCCAACCTGTTTGTGTAAAGGTTAATTAGAAAGTGTGAATATAACACATTAAGTAATGAGATACCACTCTGGCAAATACACAATCCCAGTTGTTGCTAAACATATGTAAAATAGTCGGTTGGAGAGAAATGACTGATCAGGGTAAAATAAAACGAGATAAATAAAATGCGATTTCATGGACTAAATTACTTTTCCATACCGTCAAATTGTCCACAAACATGTACAAATCCTTTCTGGCATGAAGTAAATGTCATCATATTTCTATGAGCACGTAGGAACGTCAGATTCTGGGACACGCGCCCACCGAATCTACCGATCAAGCGATATAGTGTAACAAGAACCTTGGAGTTTTAAAATGTATGACTAATTAACATGCTTTGACCAATGTCCACTGGGGAATGACCACAGCCCCATAAAGATCTCTATCAGGTAATTGGAATCGATGAGAAATGGTTAGTGTGCAACATTTTAGATATTCTCTATCGAAGAGATATAACCGCTGATTCGTAATGACTGTCGATGGCATTCGTGAGCGTGTGGCAAACACGGTTGATGTATTACACCGACTGAACTATATCGTCGACTGTCATGGCTACTTCTCAGCAATTACAATTAAACAATGGACAAACATTTTCTGAATATGTCTATAAAGATAATAGTAATGAAATAGCAATATTCTCACACAAATAGAAACAGAATCCAATATTTATATGTTTCATTTTATTTACCTCTTTATCATTTCCCATAATATATAGCAGAAATAATCATGCCGAGAATGCATTGGGCTATATACGCGTACATTTCATTATGTATTTCGTATCTTCTATTCCCTGCTCAGTAAATATGCCATTGCTTTAGAGAATCTATAAAAAATTACATATAAGTATCGACATCAAATCGTACATACAGCACGCAGCCGTACTCGACAGGTACTTTCCTCTTTGATTATTGGAATACGTTGTTTGTAAGATCCTGCAACAGAAGCATTATTACCAATAAACTAAATATTCCACGTATCGAGTATGCTGTAATCTACATTGGTTATTCCACGTATCGAGTATGCTGTAATCTACATTGGTTGCGCAAATGCAGTATACACGTTCGGATACTGTAGAAGGTCAGTGTCTCACAAACAATAGTTCGAAATTCCTTGTCATATCATTATTGAATTCTTTCAAGGACGGACATTGAACGCTGAATTAGTGAAGTTCAAATATCTCTACAAACCCCTTGACTCCAACAGAGATAGCCGGGAATTTGGTCTTAAATTAATCAGACGGTTGTTCCAGCCACATCACGTAGACATATTCATATTAGATTCATTAAGCTTCCTGACATTCACACCTCCAGCTCGACATTTATATTACTACTAATTACACCGACCGAGCCCAAACCTGAGCAGGTGGCACATCACCACAGGAGAAACATGTACAATCTCAATATGAACCATCAAATATAGACATACCATCCGACATCAAGTAGGCAGTCATAAAATTTAATCATCATAGGATAGATCATTGTAAACGTTCAATACTTGACGATGATACTGGCTTGAGTTCTTAAACATGTACCTGTCATTCATTCTTTGATTGTGACATTTTAATTAAACGCTATCGCGATCCTGAATACATAGAGTTCAAATAGACGCTACATCCCTACATGTACTCTGCATCGTTGTTCAGATATAAGATATTCAACCCACAAGGTGGAAACATAAGGTATTATCATATCTCAGAGAAGCATGTAGACTTTTGATTGGCTGACAGACCTCATGTGTGATGCTGTATTGTCAACTTGCTGGTCGAATATATATCGTATACCCCCGTCGCCAAGGGCAACGAACAGGTGTTCACTAGATTCCATCGTCTGCTAAACAAAATGGCTGAATCAGGCAAACGTTTCGCGTGTCACACGGACGATGAAGTTGTTGAAAATCGGGCTAATACTATTCCCAGCAACACAAAAAAATCGAACAAAGCGTCCGCCAGAACTTTGAAGTATTACCTGAAAGAGAAGGGACAGAGTGAAGAATTCGAAGGATTCTCGGCCGAGAGGTTAGCAGAGGTACTCAGTCATTTTTATTTGGATGCCCGAAAACAAGACGGAGAATTGTACAAAACATCCACTCTCGAAAACTTTCGACATTCTCTGAATCGTTACCTGAAGGCCCCACCGTATTTGAAAACTTTTGATTTGATTAGAAATTCGGAGTTTAATGAAGCCAAAGAGTGCTTCAAAACCGCACTTGCAGAGTTGAAGGCATCTGGAAAAGGCGACACCGATCATTATGAGCCCATAAACGAGTCCGATCGTTGTAAACTCTACAAGTCTGTTCTCATGTCCCCAAAAATGAGAATGTACGAGCAGAAGGCCATGCCGACGACTTTGATTTTGATCTTAATCAGCTGTTTTGTGAATTCGACAGCACCGCTGTCCCGCCCACATCGTGTGACATTCCCACAGCTATCCTGGTCGCCGCAAATCCCTCAGCGCCAATGTTCAATAACTGCACAATAAATGCAATCAACATCATCGTGCGAAAATGAAGCGAATACCTATACTTCTGCCAAATTGTGCAGGACAGTTTGATTTTTCCGATTTTTCTCTCGAACTGTAAATTTAAGTCAGTTCATGTTGGTCCTTCTCCTGTGTGATGTTATGGAAACATGACACAGGTGACACTGTCGGGTGACACTGTCGAGTGACACGGTGTTGAATTATAGACAGAATGGAAATGTAACAGTTCACACGTGTATTTGAAACTTACATATCCACGCAACAGATGTGAATCCGGAACGGGTCTTTCGATGTATTTATTAACAAAAGGTATATAATCTAGATATTATACTCGTCGATGGCTATTAAATATTAAATATGAAATTGAGATTAAGCTTAATGTTCCAGTATTTTATGTTATATTTATATTTTCAGAATAGAACATAAGAGATGAAGCTGAATTTGAAGTTAGATTGTTCATTCTTTATCACCGAAGCCCACCGGTATTTCATACGGAAACCGGGTTCATTGTTCACGGATTACAGTACATGTTATCGTTATCTTTGCTCCTCCCTTAGTACGTTTTAAAGATGAGGATTGTAAAAATGATACATTTGTCTTGTGTTCATTTTTTCCGGTGCATGCTGTGGATCGTTCTGAAACCAGTGCAAGTCCGACCGGAGTCCGTTCCATTATGTCGGCCTTGAAGTCCAAAGTGATTCTTACTGCTCTGAGATATGATAAATTCGTTATACATCGCCCTTCCGGGGTAATACGGGATTCGATTTGGTTTCTCTCGCCATATTTTTCCTCGGCTGCGCCTCGGAAAAATATGGCGACGTATAACTAATAATATGTAAAGGCCTGTCTTGTCGTCGAGTCGACTGTGGAGTAAACTTGTGAATATAGTCCAAGTGCCTTCTTCAATATCGGTCGCGTCATTGCATCATATTCATGAGAATATACTAGCTTATAGTGAGGTGCCTTAGCAAAAAGATCGGGACACGCTAGTCCAAAGCACCAATCTTGGCACATCCATCACTTGAGGCATGCAGAACAATATCAGAAGCAGTGCCCCTTTCTCTGGACCATTTGAAGCCCTCTGGCCCCCAAAATGGCATCTAAGGGGGAATATTATAATTGAATAAATAGTTAGCTTCTCAAAAGCTTCACGGTTTTCTTTATAGTTGAGGCTAGGAAGCTGAAACTAACAAGACTATATCTTTGGTTCCAGCGCTACTGTAACAAAATCTAAGACGGCCTCCACGATGATGACACAGTGACGTCATATTATAAAACTAAGCCATTTCATTGACGACTTTTCGGAACGATTTTTCAATTTTTTTATTTGTGCAATTGTCTTCGCTTAAACTGCCTTGTAAATTAGTAAATAATCATCGGATGTGATATAAAATGATATTTGGCACTTTTACGTAGAAAAATACACTAATTTTGAAGAAAATACGACAAACACACAACTTTCCATCCACACCGCCATGTCGTCCATTCTGAATTTACCCATGAGGATCTTCTCCAAGGATTAAATGGCCCTAATATGAAGACACAAAGTTCCAGCTCTCAACAATTGCGAGCACCAGGCTCCTCCCTATTGAATATCATTTTTCTAATGGTGTATATGAGTAATGCACGAGTGCTGAACCACACTCTCAGAAATATTCAGGGAATAATACCTAAAATCCAGGGATAATTTCCTGAAATTCAGGTATATCTAATTCAGGGATCTTTTTTCTGAAATTCAGGAAATTATCCATGGATTTCAGGTAAAATCCCTGAAATTGAGTTGTGGATGTGCAGCCTGAGCTATTCAGGATTATTCCCTGAATATTTCTGAGAGTGCATGCACATGTAAGTGTAATGGTCTTGGCACCCATTGAGAATTTAATGTAGTTTTAGAACCCTTCCCCAATCTGCCTCTGAGCCCGAAACCTTTCTAGGCACCTGACCCTCAATGGGCATTAAATACACTTTCCGATCCTTGTCCTGTGTCAGTTCACCCTCTCATATCCCTATAGCTACCCTGAAAATGTTTGACAGCCTTTTGACAAAAAATAGCCCCTGTCTCCATCCTTGGTAATCCCAAAGCTATCATGGTAAAGTCCCATGAACATTCGACCAAAACTGTGGTCATTCAATGGCAATATATAGACTTTAGTGCTATAACATGTAAATTGTATGTTGCATGTCCCCGATCCCCATTGGGTGTTAAATGCGCTTTCGGTTTCTTTTTGGTTTTAGAGTCCCTTTTCTGATCATATAGTTCTGTTTGCTACCCGGACTTAATTTCACGGCCTTCCAGAAAGAAAATCCCGGCATCCAACAGGCGTAAGATGCTCCTTTTGGGATTTTTCTTTTTAGGTTCACTCTTCGGATGAAATTTCGTATCATTCCGTCCAAAACTGTGGCTATATACGGCAGCCCCGGCCCGTGTGACACTTTTTAATTCAGCTTTTCATCTCTCAAGCGTGAAAGTAGAAAGATTCCAAAGCTCAACTCTGCTTCCGTATTCCAGCTTTTCATCTTGCAAAATTGAAAGTAGAAAGATTTAAAGCTTGCACATCTGCTGTATTCCTGTTTTCTCGTAAAATTGAGAATTAAAGATGGACAGTTCGACACCGCTTCCGTATACCAGCTTTTCAACTCGCAAAATCTAAAATATAGATGGGAAGCCCTACACAGCTTCCATATGTTGTATATTAAATAAAATAGAAATATACTGTCTCATTTCTCTCAATATTCACCCTTTGCTTTTTACGACACTACATGTGGTTTTATTGTGAATCTGGTACAGGTGCGATACAAGGGTTTAAGGGAAGAGGGTTGTGAATTTCAAACAGATGAATGTGATAGAAAAATTGAGCAGTATTGTCGTAAAATGTATATTTGGAGAAATGGGACTAGGCCCATCGCCTCATTGAAGTAGGCATATCGCTCTCGTATAGCCATACACGCTCCCTATACATAATTGCTGTATTACATAAATACATGAGCAGTGTGACTAACGTCACAGGACCTACGAAGTAGAGTAGGCATTAGGACTCGATCGCATTTTCATTGAGATATGATGTGACCCTCCCCTACGGTACGTTTCATCATAATATGGTACATGTACAACCTTCCATAACAGCCATAGGTTCTCTTTATAACATGCCTTTTGTGAGATTGAGCAAGATTATATTCTGGGTATTTATATATTTACATCGATGTGTTCGTGCCACAAAAAATGAAAGTATATTGGTGAATGTTCTGGTCATTTAGTGATCCGGCCCTGGTACATCAAGCAGTTGAATAGACTCGGAGTTAAACACATTAATACTGGGTTTCACCAGCCTCCGTCTATAAATAGTTCGCTGAGCTGTATTGAGGTCGCTGTCCTCAGATCTTGCGGTTGAATCCAACAGCGAGAGAGCACCAGGCATGCCAGGGCTGTTCCCAAATTCCATGGTGTCATGTTTCCCTCGCTTAAATGATCGGACTTTTCTCCGTATGATCTATAACAATATACTGAAGTGTTAATTATAAATCTAAGTTTAATCAGAATTATTTCAGATCAGAACTAGCTGGTAACAATGCCCTAATGCTCGTTCATGCCAAAAATCAAGGTTATAATGTCAACGGTTCTCCTTATTTTGCCGACGAAAGGATTCGGATGGACTGACTGACTCACTCATTACCGGACAATTTGCGATCTGTAGCCTACTTCGTAGGAATATTTCGAAATACAAAGCATGGAAACGATGTCGAGATTTGCATCTTTCTGTTCTAGATTTGACAGATGGAAAGTAGAAATACGGGATGGGTGAGAGCTTTTCATCTTTCTTTCAAAAATTGAAAAACATCGGTCCGAAAAATCGTCCACAAAATGGATTATTTTTGGAAGATGATATCACTGTGATGTCATCATGGCCGCCATTTTGGATTTTGTGACATTTTGTGGTAGCGCTTGAACCAGTGATACAGTGCGGCAAGTATCAGCTTCGCAGCCCGAAGGATAATGAAAATAACGAAGTTGTTGGGAGGCTGACTATTCTTTGAATAACAATTGTGCTCTTCGGATGCCCTTTGGGGGCCAGAGGGCATCACAGAACCCAGAGCAAAGAGCACCCTTTCTGATATTGTTCTATATACCTCAAGTGATGGGTGTGCTAAGTTTGGTGCTTTGGACCTGCGGATCACGATCTTCCGAAAATATGGCCCTAAGCCAACTCACTATTAAAAGTATATGTAATCCGACTGATTGATTAGCTGTCTGACAGGTGGTGGTATTGAAGGGAAGGTAAACAGTCCAGCACATTGCGTTACAGATCATATTTGTTCAAGGCTGAAAGTATTTTCCCACTAACACAAGTCGACGCACGGGTCAATGGCCCGTCATCGGTAAGAGGTGATCTGTCTGTCTACAATGCAATGACATCGATACAAGAGCGTAAGTTCCGGCCATATTACGCGATAAGACGCTTTATGAGATATGTTGTTATTTATAACTTCCATATGGGAAATATTTTCCCAGACACGATCAACTCATCAAGATTAATCCGTAGATCGTTCTCGACGCAAAACTATTTTATTATTGCCGGAACATGGCCAAGAACGGTACGCATTATGCAAATGAACAACACCTAAATTCAGACACTATATAAAGTTAGCTAAATCCACTTGTAATAATAATTAAAATAAGTATAATAATAATAATAATATAGCAGGTTGGGTATGCTTGAAATTAAACAAGAAATACCTTGGCTGTCACGTGTGTAACAACAATCCGAATCATTTCCATATCAGACAAATGCTGTCAATCTATGGTCAATGTTCTAGCTACCGCTCAAATGTTAGCAGTTCGATGAGACTCGGTAATATTAATATTGAGTATGCATGAAGAAATTTATAAACCGCAAATATTGTGTGGCGCTATATACATTACAGCGAAAGCTGATCCAAAGTAAACTAAACAGGAAAAACCTGAGGGTGCGTACAGAAGACCGCTGTCAATACCTTTGATAGCAACTAATCAAGGGTGAAACCCCAATGGAAAGTAAAGTAAGTTGCATTTAAGGTTCTCTGCCTTACCGCACGAAGCCGCGCCAGCTTGCGGGCGTGCCATAGAGATATTGAAAGATAAGCTATTCAATATCGTTGGCTGAAAGGTTTTACTGTGTACAATGATGCTTAATTTGCCTCAAACCCTGTAACGCTTAATTAACCTGACGTCGAGGAAGGCAGATTATCTGTGTGTTTTTTTTATAACCAGGGGTGGTCGTTTGATAAACATTCGCATATAGTAATTGCGAGATGTTTTCATCAGATAATGCTTCCCTTAATTCTACATGAGTAGGCATTACGTGTTTTCATTATGCAACCTACATGTATACTGATGATCGAGATAAGTAATACCACACCATAGTAGCCTGATTGATTCACCATTTACAGAAAGTCAGTTACGAGCTGGCAATACTGGAATGTTGTCCCCTCAAAACCAAAGTTATGTTTATATATTATTTGATGAATACTATTTGATGAAGAAGCTGAATACGTTAAGAGCGTGAATAACTGATGCCAACGGAGCGGGTGGAAGGTGACCCCATACCCACACACCTTGCCTCATTATCCAGAGACTGAGGGTTAAACTTTCACACCTTTAACATTGTCGATTGCCATTCTAATACTGATTCCATTTACCCTGAGTCTAAGCGATTGTGTGTGCTCAATGCAAGTATATCATACGACGAGCTCATACTGAGTGTCTGATCGGGTCCCATGAGGCGACCTATAATCAATATGTGCTTGCCGATTTCAAATCTCAATGGGAATAGCACGATATGTATCCCTGTTAATCCACACCTGCTAATAAAGAACACTTCTTGTTGTGAAATTGATGTTCACAGCGAGCTCAGAGATAGAATATCAAATTAATTTTCGGTAAAATGAACAAACAGCAATAAAAATGTTCAGGACCAAGGAAATAGTGCATAAAGACTGACCTGGGGAATAAGGTTAGAGCCCAGAAATAGTGCATAAAGACTGACAGGGGGAATAAGGTTAGAGCCCAGAAATAAAACTGTAGTGTATGATAGCTGTGACTCACTAAAAATGCTAGCAGCTTACTCGGTTTTAATTTTTTTCGAAAGTTAAAAGACTTTTGAACATGTTGAATCGAAGTTCTTGTTTTGGCATAATCAAGGTTACACTCCATTTTGGTTACATTTCATCTGTAAAATCACGAATTTAGTATGTAAGATATTTTAGAAATCAGGAGGCAATTGTCGTGGATATGGAGAAATGAAGCTTCTGCCCATGCAGTTGATAATATCACTCGGTAAGTTCAAATATCATTCAGTATTGTTACATGGTAAAGTACTGCATGTCACTACAACCAGATTACTCACCTACACAGATCTTTGAAGTCATTTTTGTAGAATTTGACCGACGAAGAAACCACACTACTCCCTGCTTGCCTTGGATGGTATTCCAATTTCACGTTGATATTCTCCCCCTGTCTTACAAAGCCACCAATCTTTCGTTTGTTTTTATCGGTTCACACTCAGGAGTTGAGTGCCATTGTTCCAGCAGAAGAATACCCGAAAATTTCGCCAAAGGCTTCGATGATATTTTAGATGCGTTGTCTAGCTGCTTACCCCGATATTCCTCTGTCTCAAGGGAACAGAACGATAACGAATGTTATATATTCCGCAATTAAATCAAATTGCCGCTTGTTTTAACCACCTAGTCAGCTATTTAATACTAGTAATTCTTATCTAACCAGGCACAACGAAAAATAGTTTTCGTAGTTTTGTGGCTTAGGTGTATAGTATCCCCCTGTTAGTTTGAAAAGAACTGTAGCGAGATATGGTCCGCTCTTTCACTCTGTCCTACGAATACGCCTGCGTGCCGGCTTATCATTACGGAAAACAGCGTGGGAATAGCAAACGTGATTCACTGACTGGCTTACACGCTTGTCTCCGCAACATGGGTTGTTAGTGATCGATGAAGACCCACGATTTGATCCAAACTCACCGATCTATCTCTATACCACGACCCTTTTATTGAACCGCACCTGATGAGCATACCACGCGCTTTAATTAATCTGTGTTGAATGAATACTCGGTATTTCTACCAGCATTTTAGAGCGCAATCTAACCGCTGTGATTGAATATAATTTCAAAGGGTCATGTCTCAACGACCAGGTTAACGTTTAGAAAATATATTAGCTGAAGAAAATCTTATGATTATATATTAGGTAAATTCCTGATGAAAAGTTGGCAAATGCCTCTGCATTCCACGTTCGTAGAGCAGATCATGGGTGGCATATCCCTGCAGCACTGGATATGGAGGATATATTGCTACGTGCTTTAATAACTTTAATTAACAATGTTCCATGAATGCCCGGCATTGAAATATACCAGCTGGTATTCATGAAGGCTGAACAAAACTTTATGTTCCTTGAGTGAGACGTTTTCGGGAGTTTTACCATATCTTTTTCTGCAATATATTGGAGATTTTTGGTTAATTATAGTATCAGGGATCATGAACATATATATTTGAACAGTAATAATACTCCAAGCTAATTTTTACCTGCTGTCGCTTCAAATAATACATGAATATATTCAACCTTATTCCCTTTCTTATCCATTCAAAATGTTATCCAAACTTATCAATTAAAGTACAAATCAACGTGGTCGCCGTGTTATTAAAATAATGATGTGTTCGTTTAGGAAAGCAAGACACGATGTATATATGTAAAGCGTTGTGTTCAAATATCTAAGAAAACGTAGTTTTTTTTATCCTTTTCTCCGTTAAAATTTCACCTAGTGAACGTGAGACGATTATCTCACTACAGCATTTACTCTCAATGGCATATTCCCTAAAATCAAACAGTTTCTAGAGGAAAGAGCTAAATTTGTACCTGAGTGGTACCACAAAGGTGTGGCTACAATGTTAACCAGAGCCCTACAGGAAGCCAATTGACTTTGGCTGAGGACTGCTGTTAAAATAGCCAACCTAAGATGTAGGTAGGCTATTAAGGTTCCAAGATTATCCTCAATCTGATGTTTAAGGACGCATACCGGGCGGATATATCCGTGGTTGTCTACTGTACATAAAACATTCTTAATCAGGATCGTAATGAACACATCTGTTCATTACTGGAGGGAGGGAGGAGGGAGGGAATTTGGCTTAATGTCACACTCAAGTTTGTTTCACTCATATGGTGACAGTCACTTTGGTTGGTGGAGGAAGTACCCGGAGAGAACTTTCATTACTGAATGAGTGTACAAGGTATAACTGATAATCAATATATAAAGCATCAGTCAGTATCTGTGTTACTTTGATTCCTGGAAAAAAATGATCGTACAGATGCCAGTTTGATGTCGTTGGCAAGAGAGAAATATGCTGGGGCATTTGTAACAATTCCTTAAGAACTCGTGTATGTGAACAGCGTATCAAGTTAGAAAAAAGTTAATGTTCGCATGGTTCCTACTTTTGAGTCCGATGAGATCAGCATGTTGTAAAAAAGCGTCAACATCTGTGCACAACACCGCATTAATTCCGGAGGTCTGATATCAAAAGTGAAGATTCTTATTCCATTGCGATCTGTCCGACTTATTTTACCGTATTGAGCAAGGATTTACTTTATTCTAGTATACATGTAGCTAATTATGTTACTTATCACTTGAGCTAGGGGGCCTGAAACTATACCCTTGGATCATGCTGTACAAAAAATGTAAAAAATACAAGCGTCTGGTCCGTCATTCAATATACAGTCGTCGTCCATTAAAGAATTTCCGCGTCTTGTTAGAATAACATTAGCACCAAATTCAAAGGATAAATCATAATATACATAAAACTAGGCTAATTTCCTGCAAGTTTTTTCCCCAAAGTTTTAAATGATGCCAGCAAGACATCATGATGTTCCAAAAATATCAAATCCGTACCGCTGATCAGTATTCTTAATCCATATGATATACGTTGTAAAGTCGTTATCTAGAGTATGATGTATTATATAGCAGTCACGCTTTGATTGTGATAGTTCATATGAACACTATGAAGATCTTGAAATCTATAGGTTCATACGGCCCCTAGCCCCGGGTTAAGCGAAATTAGACACAAGTTACGGAACGTACCGCCATAGATCTTGCACGCTATGCTCGTATTTTGTTATCAGCATGCTATATGTATCGCCGAATTTGAGAAACTTCGAGTGGAGGCGCTTGATGATATAACCCTGTTTTACAAGTTATTGCAATAATGTTTTGTGACGATGATTAAAATCGTCAAATTTAACACAGGATGTAGCAAATAGTACTAGGCGAGATATGTATGCGCCATATGCAGGTCCCTTAGGTATATTACTATCCAAATAAGGATACAATGTAGTTTACGATGTCGAAATTGTAATCATCTCTTTTGTCGTAAAGTTGACGAGAGAGAAGACCAGATTCACTTTTGTAGAGATATAGGTCTAAATAAGATGTGCCACTGGATACATATCCTTCACTGCGTCATTTATATAGCGATTATCCACAGCAAGAAGATCGTCTAAATAGCGTTTGGTGAATGAGAAGGAACGGGCTTTGAAATAATGTTTTTGAAAGCGTCTATAGTCGTATTCATAAGAGAACAGATATAGGTCAGTCGGAAGGGCGCACAATTAGTACCCATTGGATAACCTATATTCTGTTGATATATTGTAATGCCAAATTTCACATAGATATTATTAATCATAAAATCATAAATGAGAAATTTGAGAAACTCTATAAACAAAGAAACATCCCATGAATGATATCTCTTGTTTGTATTAGAGATAAAGAATGCTTTATGGCTTCTGACATTAATATATCGGCGATCAGTTTTCTTGAACACCGATACTATTGATGAACTAAGACGGACAATAATGTCCTGATGAGGGATTGTAGTAAAGAGAGTCAATAAATCCCATGTGAATACATGTCTGTACGGTATGCGACCTTTATCATCAAGTTCTTCCATAAGACATTTTGAGTTTTTCATTACTCACATGCATTCAAAGACAGAGTTCTTAGAAATAGGGTCGCAATACCTTGTCCACAGGGTTGAAAGAAGCTTGGTGGTGCAGCTTCTAGAATCAGCTATGAATCTGGTTTTGTACGGTGATTTATGCATTTTGGTATATCGTTACGAATGGTTGGAAGACAAAAACCCTTTCCATGAAAAATGTTTTGTGGTGGTTAAATAAATCTTCCAGAGTAATTGCAGTTTGGGAATAAGTAGAAAAATTCGGCGATGGTGTGCTTATACTCAATTCCTTAACCAGCACCTGGTAATAGTAATATTTACATGTGCATATTTTACTATTTCTAGCTTTGTCTGCTGGGACTACAACTAATTTACTCTGGAGATTTGCTATAAGTTCTTGCAAACTGAGGTTTCTCAATATTTGTTTTGCTTGGGGAAGGTACTACTCCCATTTTGGCGGATTGTATCAACGACCTTATTCTTGGTCGAGCGAGTACTCTAGGTTCAACTTTTTCTCGCTTTGAGGGCAGTCAGAACTATCTTCCGGTCCGCCATCAAGTTTATTTTTCTCGGCTCTCTATGTTTAGGTCCCTTCATCAGGAGTGTTTTAGGTCCTCATCACTCGCAATATCAAGGTCACCAGCCGCAAGATGATTATGGTGTATAGATAAAATTCGATGATTCACAATCACAGTTATTGCCTTCAGGCGTGTATAAGTTCCAGTCAAACTCCTTGACAGCATTAGACCACGTGAATATTATGGTGGCTATAGATTTATTGTACATGTACTTATATGGAATGCAACGAGGCTCTGTGAACTTGAAATAGTTTGGTACAGCGCTGCGTACCTCTGGATCATTGAGGATACGTGGTAAATTAATAATATCACCTCCTTTATCCAAGTAGTTGAGATTCAAGAAAAGCCAGTCTTTGGATGCTTTGATTATGCTTACTGGACGATACAATCGAAAATACGCTATATCTTGACAAACTTTAGTGATTGTGGGTGTTATATTATTTCCTGAAGATCCAGTTGTATATCTCTGGCAATATCATTTAAAACTCCCAGAGATAACGCATACAGGACTGTACGCAAGCTATGTATACTTTTGGGTGTGTTAGTTAAACCCACTGAATAATTTAAAGTGAGATGACCTTGGATCAATGCACTACTAAACTTTCTCCAACCATGGCTGTGATGTCTCAGTTGGTGGGGTTTAAGTAGCTGAGTAATATTGGATATATTAGAATGGCGATTTGTAACATTGCCGGATCCTTTGACAATATCACTTAAACCATACGAGGACACCGATCCAAGCTTCAGCATCCAGAACAGTTCCCGCTCTCGGATTTTTCTCTCAAATCCAAAGAGAGAATCCTTGGCAGATGGGTAGACTATGTCTATAATCTAGATACTGAAGATGACACCGCCCTAGTCGGAACCAGAAAAATATTTGTCTATAAGCAATTTCTTTTTCCTAACGTATCTTCTGTGACCGTTCAAGATGGCCGATAAGTGAATATTGAACTGATGTGACCTAAAATAGTTTTTGCCCACTTTTCCTGGCGGAAAACATACATTTTGAAGAAAACTTACGAAAACATTACTTTTCTAGAGCCCCACTTTTGAATTTACCCATGATCCTCTGCTTGGGGGTTATGCAAATAGGCTTAAAATAGCCACAATATGACAAGAAAATAATCCCAATATGATAAACTACCTAGTCAAGGAGTGTCACCTCTCAATGTTGTATCCTTCCAGAGATAGCACCGAAAGATTTTTTGGGGGAGGGAGATTGGGTAACACTCTCAAGATTATTTCACTCATATGGTCACAGCCAGTTTATTAAAGTGGGGAAAAGCCGGAATACCCGAAGAGAACCACCGTCGACAAGTAACTGGCAAACTTGCACGCATACACCATCGTGATGCTAACGGTCATCAGCGAAGCGCCTTAACCCTATCTGGCCTGTGGCCTGGGCTTTGTGGGAACTATCCTGGCCTAGGGGGAGGGGCCGAAATGGCCCCCCCTAATTATTTTGCTTACCCCTTGAGCTAGGGGGCCGAAACTTACCACACAATACCTTTGGTCAAGCTCTACCGGAAAATGTAAAAAAATCCAAGATGGCCGCCTTGATGACGTCATTTTCAAAAACGGCATTTTTTGGTCGATTTTTCGGTTGGATTTTCCGATTTTTTTTATTTATGCAATTTCTCCGCAAAAACTGCATGATGAATTAGTAAATATTAATGTGATTTGAAATAAAATAGTTCTTGTTCACTTTTCATTGCGGAAAAGCAGAAATTTTGAAGAAATATGACAAAAACATCACTTTTCAGGTAGCCCATGTGGCCGCCATCTTGAATTTACCCATGATCCTCTACTCGGCGGGTTATGCAAATAGGCTCAAAATGACCCCAATATGATAACCTAATAAGTCAAGGAGTTTCAGCTCTCTATTTTTTGTCGTTCCGGAGATAGAGCAGAAGAGTTTGGTAGGAGGCCATTTCGCCCCCCCCCCCGGCCAGGGTTAATCTACTCGGCCACCGAGTGCTTCCACAGAAGTTTGGTAGGGGGATAATAAGTACCAGGACTGGTAGGGTTAACTTTCAGAATGACGAAAAACAAAACAGTGCGAAGAAGTACCAATACATTTCAGGATTATTGGAACGATAGCGTGGACCTTGTTTTTTGTAGCAGATTATTCTTGTTCTGGTACTTTCTCTGTATCGCTGTATACGGAAGAAAATCATGATGTTAAACAATCCGCACCGAACCGGTTATACCGTCTACTTGAATTAGATGGTACCTGTTTTACAACATGCAAAGCTGATAAGCATCATCCAGTTTCTTTGCTGCTTTGTGGCATAGATTTCCATTCTTTTTTTCTGAAAAAGAATAAAATGATTGTAGAAATGTCATATTCGACATTCAGTTTGAAGTCGTTGTCAAGAGAGAATTATTCTGGATCAATTTTAAGAAATCCCTAAGAACTCGCCGTCGTATCTCACACGCCGTTCATGTATCTGAACAGGGCATCAAGTTAAAAAAAGCTAATGTTCGCATGTATCCTACTTTTGGGTCCGGTGAAATCAGCATGTTATATAAAAGGCGCCAGCATCTGGACACAACATCGTATTAATTCCGAAGGTCTGACTGATCCAACCTGAACATTCCTATTTCATAGCGATCTATCCTAGTAAACAAGAAATTTCTTCTCTTCTAGTATGTTGCAAAAGGCACAATGTTGAGATTTTCCGTAAAAGCAACACAGTTTCGTGCCCTTTGCAGTGCGCCTGTGACGTTCGAGCAGTCAGAAAACGTCTATCCTTGCGGTGTACACGAGACTTGAGGCGGCCTGGTCTCAGGCCCCTGTGACAAATTGTCAGGCTGATGTGAACGCAGTCTCGTATGACTGGAATTGGCCAACGAGGAAGGTCCGATTCAACCTGTAACCTTGTCTTGATCGAGGAGGTAGGATGGGGGGATCTGTAGAAACAACCAAGGCAATAATAAAGTAATAATATTGTATTCTGCTATGTACACAGCTCTGTACGCGCACAATACCTGTAATAAAGATCCCTACTCTAGAGGGAGTTATCGTTAAGTGTTATTTTTATCTTAGAGAGAAAGATAAATAATATACCAGATACTCTATCTATGACGCCTCACGGCCCAGTCTCGTCCAGACTGGCTCTCGTCGTGGTATGGTGCGGCGTCTCTGATTCCTCTCCGGTCGTAGGCGTAGCCCCGGACTGTATGGAACGTCTACCGTGTCTCAGGTTACACGGCCCAGTTCATCTAAGCGTTATTAATCGTCTCTGGAATCCTCCGCGTATCACTGCCTCTCCTAGCAGTAGCCCGGCCCGTACGGCACACCACAGCGTCTTCGGCGGCAGCCCCTTTCGGCTCGGCAGACCTCACGTCTTCGGCGACCCGACTTCGGCGGCGACCCCTTTCGGCTCGGCAGACTTCATGTCTTCGGCGGCCCGACTTCGGCGACCCGTCTTCGGCTCGGCAGACTTCACGTCTTCGGCGGCCCGACTTCGGAGATCCGTCCTCGGCGACCTGTCTCCGGCAACGGCCCCTCTACGGCGTGGACCCAAGGGCGAGTTAATAGGCTCAGATCGTCTGCATATATATGGGGTAATAATGCCCTGGTCTCGGGAGCGTATTATTACGTTACAGTGTAATGTTAATTAATATCAATGATTTGTAATAGCATTCAAGACTTGCGGCAAAGCATAATTCGAGCCCTGCGGCAGTGTAAATATGTACAGTGGATGTAAGCTTGTGTTATCAGTTACTCCTAGCCGAGGCCTGTGAGTAACTAGTGTAGGTGAATGTGATTAGATCTATTCCGTCCCTAAGGCCGGCGATCTTGTATGTAAGCAAGTATACGTTATTGATCGCACCTAGCCGAAGCCTGTATACGACCCATGGGGGTAAGGTGAGTGAGTGAATAAGACGTACGCAATTTTCGGTCGTAACCTCGAGTGCTAGTCTGTATTGAAATGTAAACTACTGTGAGCTGTATGTGTGGGATATTTGGTGCTCTGTATTTCCCGTTGATATCGTCCGCACGGTACAGTTAGAAGTTAGACTTTAATGTGCAATGCATGCTGAATAACAACTACTGCAGACGTGTGAACCGCTGTGGACTTATCGTCTTCAGATACTGTGCGTGTTAGTATCTATTATTCCCAAGCCATGGCTCAGCTCTAGGATTTCCAACCCTTCGGCAGATAGTTCGGCGCTATTTCGGCAATCGATTCGGCACTTTCGCGGCGATCATGTCTCCGTGCTCTCCTGCACGATGTTTACCCGTCGATTGTCTGAGACAGATTGCCGAAAGTCCAATCTCTGCGTCTTATATAGGCTCTGGCCTATCGGGCTGGGGTACTCACAGGACGGACACCAACTTCGGGCATCTCAATTGGGTGGATCACTTTAGGTCCCTCTGGCTCCACCGAGGCATCAGTCTCCCAAGGCCTGAAGAACACAGGCGAACAGCCTCGCCCCTCCTCGTCTGTGGTGTTGCCATCCACGCCTGAGGGGTTGACTTCAGTGGCGTCCGCCCCTTTTCCCGGTGGCACAGTCACCATGGACAGGCGGCGAACTGCGGGCGTTGCAGCGATGTTGGACGGTCCCGCCCGAGGCTGCCAGTTGCGGGCATGGATCCCGACCACAGGGTTTTCCTTGGCCCTTGGCGGCGGGTATGGCTATACTCTGCCTAGAGAGAAGTTATTTGGTTCCACACAATACCTCATAGTCTCAGACGTTCAGATGCAACTGTTGTTCGTAATGTATTCTCGCGTGTATGCGTAATGCCGGTGTGGAGATTAAAATTGTCCGGTTGCTAAGAGTGTCCGGGTCCTATCTTGTAATCCAGCGAGGACATTTTTCTCCACGTGAGAGATAAATGTCCGTCCTTAGTTACTATGGAAAAGGATATGAGCGAGGACACTGTTGGCCAAGACATTATTAGCCATCGCACCGGCACCTAAACCCTGCTCAATCGATATATGTGATGTAGACATCATAGTGGTGTTGAAGAAGACCTGTTTTTCTGATACCGCACCACGTTTCTACCTTCTCAGACCCACGCTCGATAATGTGTTGACGAAATGTCTTGGCATCAGACCGGAGTTAATCACTTCCAGTTCGAAGCCCTTGAACTACATTGTTCCACCCGAGAAGCCCCACCCACAGGTGAACAATTAGATTTTCAACATGGAAGCCTATGGAACTGGAGAAATGCTGCGATAAACAAATTCGCAGACACAGCCTCTTTTTCGGCGTTGGCGAGACGTTTTATCTTTATACCCTGCAGTGTATATTGACCCTAAACTGCATTATTTTAGCCCTTCCTGCAGTTTTACAGGCAATTAGCTATCGAAATGAACATTGTGATTGACTAAGCAATCGACATGACTATGCACAACTAAGGCAAAGTGACAATATCTCAAACGTACAAAATTACATAACAAGTTTGAAATTAACCATTTTCGTTAATAATGATAAAGCACTACTAATTTAGCTATACTCTGCCTAGAGAGAAGTTATTTGGTTCCACACAATACCTCATAGTCTCAGACGTTCGGATGCAACTGTTGTTCGTAATGGATTCTCGCGTGTATGCGTAATGCCGGTGTGGAGATTAAAATTGTCCGGTTGCTAAGAGTGTCCGGGTCCTATCTTCTAATCCAGCGAGGACATTTTTCTCCACGTGAGAGATAAATGTCCGTCCTTAGTTACTATGGAAAAGGATATGAGCGAGGACACTGTTGGCCAAGACATTATTAGCCATCGCACCGGCACCTAAATCCTGCTCAATCGATATATGTGATGTAGACATCATAGTGGTATTGAAGAAGACCTGTTTTTCTGATATCATTATACCGCACCACGTTTCTACCTTCTCAGACCCACGCTCGATAATGTCTTGGCATCAGACCGGAGTTAATCACTTCCAGTTCGAAGCCCTTGAAATACATTGTTCCACCCGAGAAGCCCCACCCACAGGTGAACAATTAAATTTTCAACATGGAAGCCTATGGAACTGGAGAAATGCTGCGATAAACAAATTCGCAGACACAGCCTCTTTTTCGGCGTTGGCGAGACGTTTTATCTTTATACCCTGCAGTGTATATTGACCCTAAACTGCATTATTTTAGCCCTTCCTATCGAAATGAACATTGTGATTGACTAAGCAATCGACATGACTATGCACAACTAAGGCAAAGTGACAATATCTCAAACGTACAAAGTTACATAACAAATTGAATAATAGAACAATACTCACCTCGAGTCTATCTCAATTTATATGCCACATATGTATATGTGCTAAGTAACAAATATTATTTTTTTCCTTTTCGGTTGGGCCATATTCTCGTTTAGTGTCTTTGATTCCACATACATGTACCCAGTCTCCGAGACCACGGTACTAATTAAGCTACAAATTGCCACTTTGTGTGTCGTACGCATATATTATATATACACCAATCAAGGACTATACATCTAGAAAAATCTTAATTTGCGCCTATGTACACTAACGTTATTGTAAATGCACGTTAAATGTATAACTTGCAAAGAGCTGCGCTGCAAACGCTCATAAATTAATTGATATACCATTCAGTAACATAGCAGATTTACATTCACACAAACATATTTCAGAATAATTTAAAGACAAATACATGTCTGTCTTGTTGCTCTATTCCGAAATGCATCTTACATCGTAAACTTGCAAAGAGCTGCGTATTTAAGGCATAAACCTTTACCAGACAAACATTCTGCGACAATAGCAGATTGTCAATACTACCATAACGAAATTGCATACATGCAACCTAGATATTTATAGGTTTGGTTACAGATATTATATAACTATTATTTATATTTGCGGTATTCTAATATACCAATGGCCCAGACACTATGGGATATATTGCTATGCCTAATCACAAACATGTTAAGATCTTATATATCAGAAAAACGTGTTATAAGATTAAACTACTGACCACATTAGTCATTGAACTGTTGTATATGAGTAGTCTATTTCTGGTATTCTAATATACCAATGGCCCAGACACTATAGGATATATTGCTATGCCAATTCACAAACACGCTATAAGATCTTATATATCAAAAAACGTATTATAAGTTTAAACTACTGACGACATTAATCATTGAACTGTTGTATATATGAGTAGTTCATTTCTCTAATCAAGTAGCATATATAGTATAATTTATAATCAGACCGTGATATGGCCGAAATAGTAGCTGTGCCCACTCATGTAACACACATATATATATATATATATATATATATATATATATATATATATATATATATATGCACCTCAGTCTACTACATCCTAGCTTAAAATATATATCTATCTCAATTGGGTAAATGTCCCACAACCATGCTTGGATATATCCATCACCTTGTATAGCATATAGTATATATGTATGTATCAAAGTTGGGTATATGTATCACAGCCTGGCTTCGATTTGTCACATTCTAGCTTATATATGTGGCGCGGTTAGGTATATGCATCACTATCGCTGGCCTGCATATATCTACTACAATCTTGCCTGAAAACATGTATCATGGTGTATGTAAAGTCCATGTGGCCTACTTTGTACATGCAAATATCCATGCACAGAAAAGCTTACGGGAAAATATCGGAGCTCGACATGTACATTTTTTTTTATGTATCATAGCATGATCTGTATATATGTATTATTTATTCCTGCCTTGATATTGCATTTTGCATGTGTACGAAACGTACCCATTCCATTTTACATGTCAACTCAACCCAAAATCCTCATTTCATATCTTTCCAGCCCAGGGTACAATATTAGGTCATTTAAAGATACAGTTACTTTATCATTGTATATTCATCCAACTGATGTGGTCATCCTAACTCTTATGTAACCATGTAACGTTTAAATCGTCTGATCTAGTGAGTGAATAAGGTTGGTCTGATCTAATGTTCACTCGAATTGATATACCCAAGTATACATTTATAGACGAATTGATATACCCAAGTATACATTTATAGACGAATTGATATACCCAAGTATACATTTATAGACGAATTGATATACCCAAGTATACATTTATAGAACCTTCACCCCTGCGCTGATAATGTATTTTTTTTAAATTTATTTATTTATTTATTTACGTATCCCAAAGTTTTTATTTTATGTTTACATTGAAAACGTGCCCTAAAATAAAATGTATTCGAACCCGCACACTATACATCATATATTATTGAGTACAAAATCTTTCAGCCAAAACTATTATTTTACCCGACTTAGGCTCCCAGGTTTATTCAGTCAATGATAATTCAATGATAATCCCATATCTATCCTACTGTAATCTTCTGTGAGGAAATACTTATATTACCCATCTAAAGCAGCTATTTCTGCTACAGATGCGAGCACTGAGGGCAATAACTTTGTCGAAAAAACGCGACCATACGCATCCATTATTTACAGATATAAAAATACTTCAACTTTCTAAATTAAACTTGTATGCCCGCCTCTTATTGGCTCATAAATTTATGCACCATCTTGAATTATTACCAGTAGCATTCCGAAACTACTTCACACGACAATCAGACGTCCACCGCTACCATACCAGAGGCCAACACCTTAAACTTTACCGACCTATTTATAAATCTAACATCTTCTACACCACAAAAACTACAGAACCCCGGAGTGGAACAAACTACCTCCACTGATGAAGTCCATCAAATCAATCTCATTATTTAAATCAAAACTCAAAGAACATCTGCGTAACTGACCCAAACCATCACATTCGAGGTTAAAAAAAAAACAAAATAAAATTAAAAAAATAACATCAAAAGAAAAATAAATTATGATGACATATAAAACTAAATAGAAATATTCACAATATGACTTACATGATGACAATTATATAATAATGTCTTAATGAATTGCTTATTTAAGTCTGAAGAGAGCAAATTATAATTATTATTATTATTTCTAAATTACTATGTTCAGTATGTTACAGATATTTATAGATATATATATACATACATATAGTTACATGCACGAGTCGCGAAATGTAACAGATCGAAATGTGGCGCATGTATCCATATACTAGAAGGACCTAGCATTAAATTCAATGACACAAATTCTGTGTTTGAGGTTAAATTCAACATGTCATGTGACAGTAAATATGTTGTATACGCACTGATTTGTCAGGGCTGTGGAAAACAGTATATCGGTCAAACCACAGATTTAAGATCTAGATTAACGGTTCACAGGCAACAGATTAATAATGAAACCCATTGTCATCTCCCGGTCAGCCGACACATCAGACAGTGTGCCATACATTTGACCCCTTCATTTAAAGTTTTCCCTTTTTACAAAGTACTAAATGAGAATCAAGCCTTATTGGATGTTAAAGAAACGATGTTTATAGAAAAGTATGATTCCGAATTAAACGGATCACATAGACCTTGAATATATTTGTTATTTTGTTGGTTTAACAACTTTGTGAAATTAGATTTCATGCAATACATGTACGTATTTATCAAACTGTTGAAGCATGTCATATCCTGAAAATACCCACCTCTGCTTCGCAGACCAATTATGTTTGATTTTGATTATTGTTTATTGCATGTATTGTACTCATTTGAATTATCCCTCTTAATCTCTCTTATGTTTATTGTGACCAACTGTTTCTATTAATGTCAGCATGTTATCAAGTCACTGCTTGTTTAAGCCAGGCACGTCAGTAGTATACATAGAGTAAAACGGAAGGATAGCGCGTCACTGCGCATGCGCGAAGTGAATTTTTGGGTTGCCATAGGGGGGGTTCGCATACGTGAGTTAATTTTTTTTTAATGTGAGTGGGTGGGTTTAAAATGGCGGACGTTTGACGTCCGCCATTTTGAACCCACCCACTCACTCGGTTGCACTGATTGACCTGGGATGTGAGTGGGTGGGTTTAAAATGGCGGACTTTCTGGGTCCGCCATTTTGAACCCACCCACTCACGGGGGTGATTGAGTGCTATGTGAGCGGGTGGGTTTAAAATGGCGGACGTTTGACGTCCGCCATTTTGAACCCACCCACTCACTCGGGTGCACTGATTTGACCTGGGATGTGAGTGGATGGGTTTAAAATGGTGGTTTTTGGTGTTGTGTGTGTAAAATAAGGGTCCGCCATTTTGAACCCACCCACTCACGGGGGTGATTGAGTGGGTGGGTTCAAAATGGTGGCCGTTTATTTTCTCTGGGACGTTGAAAGTCCGCCATTTTGAACCCACCCACTCACTCGGTTGCACTGATTTGACCTGGGAAGTGAGTGGGTGGATTTAAAATGGCGGACTTTCTGGGTCCGCCATTTTGAACCCACCCACTCACGGGGAAAACGTATAAAAGCAGTCGATTTTTAGGGCAAGGGGTGTATTCAATTGCACTACTTTGTCGAGCACTCTGACTTACCTGACCTGACCAGCCAGCCTGCCTGTTTCACCTCTAGTCTGCTTCACCTCTAGCCAGCCAGCCAGTCAGCCAGCCAGTCATCCAGTCAGCTTGCCTGTGTTGTATGGGCTGTGAACCTTTTATTTTTGCTTAGTGTTCATTTTTTTCCTTTTTTTAATAGTCAAATAGCTCCAAAAACGTCTATTTCCATTCTTGCGCATGCGCAGAATGCTGATAGTTCAACCCACACCAGTCCATCAGCTGGCCCTTCATCTCACCTTCACATTGATACCTCACTCGGCTCGATCGGGCCACTAGGGGCTCTCCTAGCTCCAAAAAGGCTATTTTGCAGATAAATGTCAACATCGGGTGTACGAAGATTTTATTTTTTTTTTTATTTTAGAGGTAGTGGGTCGAGTGAGGTATTAAATGGAAGCTGACGTGAAATGCTTCACATTGATACCTCACTCGACCCGATTGGACCACTAGGGGCTGCCCTAACTCCAAAAACGGCTATTTTGAAGATTGCGCATGCGCAGAATGCTTATAGTTCAACCTACACCAGTTCATGAGATGCTCCTTCACGTTACCTTCAATTTGATACCTCACTCGACCCGATTGGTCCATTAGGGACGCCTCTAACTCCAAAAAGGCTATTTTTCAAGATTCATATTTTTGATATCATCTTCGCGCATGCGCACAATTACCCTAATTCAAGCCCATACCCAGTCTATCAGATGCTGCTTCACGTCACCTTCAATTTAATACCTCACTCGACCCGATTGGTTCATTAGGGACGCCTCTAACCCCAAAAAAAAGGCTATTTTCATAGCCTTT
>JAVTVY010019993.1:0-70476 GCA_036873755.1 Hanleya hanleyi | reverse complement strand
AATGTTGCGGCATCGATATAGTCAGAGCTTGAGCACAAAAAAGGGGATTCTACATGAACCTGGGAAAGATGGGCAGTTCCATTTGGACCAATCAGCTGTCGAGAAAAAAGAGCCAATCAGCGGTCGAGAAAAAGAACCAATCAGCGGCCGAACAATCAGCCAATCGAATTGGGGTACTCACGGTGTGCTTTCGCTGACGTTCGCGCCTACATCCGGGTTCTTCTCAACATCCGGGTATTGTTTTCTGGACATGGATGGGTTAGCTTTGGCTCCATTCTAGGCCACTGATTGGCTAATACGGTGTTCAAAGCCACTTTCATGCATTATGTTCATAGAACTTATAGTCATAAACTTAATCTATACGTGTTGGATGAGTCTCTTCACTCACCGTATACACGTACCTCAATGAAATGCCCGCTCCAAACTTACACCAAAAAACACGTACTTGGTCTGTGGGCTGATTTCATTGGCTCTCTCTATTTTACTATAGTACTCTTGCATTCTAACCTTGATGGGTTACATTGTGGCCCCATCCTACACCACTGATTTCAGTTTGATTGAATCTCCGCATTGGGCATTGATGCATTATGAATAAAACACACAAGACAAGGTTTTTTGGTGAGATCTCATTTTTTTTTTATTCAGTGAACAACAGCAACGTGAGAACAACCACGTGAAACCTGAAGCCCAGAACAAGGGGCTTGTAATTAACTGAAGCCCAGAACAAGGGGCTTGTATATTGAAAGAACTTAAGCCCAGAACAAGGGGCTTGTAATTAACTTAAGCCCAGAACGGGACTTGTACATTGAAATGATGGGCAGCCCAGTCATAGACGAGTACATCGCGGTCCTCGGCCTTGGGGTACTCGTCAAACATCTGTACGATGGTAGATAAGGGTCTTCCCCGGCATCGATGGTACAGGTAAAACAAGCAATATTGTCCGCACACGCTACTGGTCAGGCTTTGCAACGTTTGACTGCTCCAACACCACGTCTCTGTGCCTTGATCCATGAAGTCTGTTAAATCGGGATGGAGGGTGGCAGGCCGTACGGGTCAAAGTATTCGCCCTGCTGTTCTGTCAAGTACACGGCCACCCAATGTTCACCGGGCCGATCCATCGGGTCGGTGTTGAGAACGTAAGCAGCAGGATACATACGGTCTAATGGGAACACATCTCGGGCGAACACCCCTTGAAACACCCTACGTGTCTCTGGGTCATTCTCCAGCACGGTGGTTGTCTGGTCTGTATCCATGTTAGGTGGAGAAGTCACACAGCACGTTGCGCGCCTTGTCCACTTGAATGATGTTGTCAAACTCGGCGTAGCAGATCACATTCACGGTGTTCCGGAGGGCTCGTTGAAAGTGGATTTCCAACCGTAAATTGCCTTGCTTGGCCAGGGCCAGCTGATGGTCGTTCTCTAAGGTGGGGGTCAGATCGAAACAGAACAACGTGTATCCGTTCCCGTAGTCCTCCCGACTGATGAAATTTCCTTCGTCCTGGTTGATTTGACCGGTGGCTGTAAACAGGCTCTGATAGGCTCGAATGAAATTCGCGCGCCCAAAGTTCGGGGTTAAGGCCGTGGCTGGCACCTGTTGTCCATCGACATGCAGGGCCACAAAATTGATGCCGAAATGTTTAAAGTCAAACGGATTCTCTGGGTAGGCTCCACTGAAACTGGTATTTTCCACACAGGCCAGGATCAATCGCTTGGGTAGTTCCCCCAGGAACAGGTTGTCTTTGTTGGCGGTCGTATTTCCAGCAGACACAGAGAACACTTTGGGTTGCACACGTCGGATAGGGTACTGGGCTGGTTTTGTTTCCAAGGCTTTCATGTGTCCCAATTGAACGGCTGGATTCGGTTTCACTTTTTGGACATACAGGACTGCGTCTTCGATGACAATCTTATAGTCAGCTACATGCGCCTCTACGTTAGTGGCCATCAAGGCGAAGGTCGGAGGCGCCCGTATCAGTCGGATTTTGATGGGGACCTTGTTCAAGAGGTATCGGTCTTGCATGAACATATCTGCGTGCAGTCGACCCATGAGATCCACCGAGACGCCGTTCGCGGTCAAAGCCTTCCGTTTGCTATATCCCGTATTGTCGTTCTCGGCGCCCATGTGCTCGGCTTTGTCCTGGTAGAATAAAGCGGCTGTCAGTTGAGATTTTTTAGCCTCTCGCCCATGCGACAACAGCGTCTCGATGTAGGCTCGATAGGGGTACGTGTTGGTCGAGACACTGATGAGTTTGTCGCTGAGAAATATATCCACCTGTTGAAACATCGAGTGCAGCCAGAGATTCGTGGGGCCCACCGTTGCTTGGTCGGCGATTCTGGTGCCATCTCCATTGGTGATCTTGGCTTTCACATATAAGTATGTATGGGCTAAATCCACATAGGTCGTATCCGCATTACTGATGGTGAACTCAATGGGCCCTGTTGCATTGATGCTGGAGATCGGGAGATGCTCCACCCATAATCCTTGTTCGGCACTGGTCTGGGTGGGCGGGACGGTCCACAAATCAAATTCACTGTTGGTGGAGGGGCAGGACTCGGCGTGGATCAAGGCCATGTTTTAAGAAAAGATATCCCGGGTCTTTTTCGATGTGCGTCGTCGCTGGGTCGGTCGTCGACTGGTGCGTGATCTCGGTGGGGCAGCTCTTTTATTCCCTACGGTGCGTCGTGCTTTGGCCACCAAGACGCCTCCCGCTTCTTTGGCCCGCCGTTTCAAGGCTTCTTTGGGTGCCGTACCCCCCAAGATATCACCGGCCACTTCCAGTCCACTGCGTACCGCTTGTTTACCGATTGCTTTCACCCCACGCGTCACCAAGGGCAGGAACGTTTTGACGATGCTCCCGAGTATGTTCCCCAGTCCATGTCCACGTTGCATGCGTGCACCACTAAACACCGGAAAGCCACCCCCGGCCTGTTGGGCATAATAGTTCATATAGCTGCGTGCATCGCACTCGTAAGGCACCTTCATTATGCAAAGTGGGGAGCGCGTGCTTGTCGAAAATGAAGTGTCAGCACCACTTTCCCGCGTTGGAATGCCACCGGTCGTCCCGTGTCATCTCTTATATCCACCGTGATCGTGTTGATGTGGGTTTGTCGTACAGGCAGGTAGAGCATGTGGGTGAAACTGTGGGTGACTTGATCGCCATACTTATTTTTAATGGGCACCACCCGTAACAGAGGGGTGTTGATATCGCCCACGATGTGGTTGTCCACCACGTCCGAGTAGACGTAGAGTCCGTACATACCCGACTTCATATCCATCGGGATCTCGCCATGGTGTTCGGTGGGACCAGCGAACGTCTGTAGATCGAAAGGACTCTGGACTCAGTACGACACTCGCGTTGGCGGTGACGGTAAGCTGTGCCTTGTCGTTGTGTGCGTTGTAATCGAAGTCCACGTGATTCTTGAAGGGATAGGCTTGGATGGGTTTTGAATTATTCGTGACCTGCCGTAGAGCCTTATAATGCAACAGTCTTGACAGCCCACCGATGAACTCCTTGGGAGTATCGTATTGGCCTTCGGGGAGGGTGAGTCGGGTGTCTTTTCCTTCGTAGGTCACCTCGTCCCACACTTCATTGGCTCGCACGTTGTACCACGAGTAAGGGTACTGAATATCCACCAGTCCACATTCCCATCGTCCAGGTAAATGCAACGGTTGCGGTAACTGGGTCACATACTTGGCCACGGTGTTGTCAGGAAACACATCCAGCGAACTGTTACTGGGTAGGGTGAGGTAAAACATGGCGACTCAGCTGTCCTGCTGCTGCTGTTGGTTTTAATAGGTCTTCCACGCCTTGGGCGGTTGTGTGCGGCGTCGTGTTCGTCGCGGTTACTTGCTACGTGTCACGGCTCTGGAGATGTGGGGTGTCTTGATCAAGGGTGTTTTTTTATAGGCGCGAAAAGAAAGTGCCCGTTGTGGTGGTGTTTTGGGGGTGACTCCGGTTCCCATTCGACTTCCCAAGAAGGTAGTGGGCCACTCGGTGATTGCTGGGTTTGCTGCATAAAGGCCCAGCGGTGGGGGTTCCCCACCAATTCCTGTGGTACATGCATGTCTTTCAAGCCTTGAGCGAAGACCTTCCATCCTCGAGGATCGGTGTGCGATCTGCGTTGACGCATCAGATCATTCACTAAATCCGTCATGTGGGTGCCGGGGACCACCTGATTCTGTACCAGGAGTTAGCCTTTATCATTCCAAGTCATGTTAGGATTCTGTTTCATCCGTTGTAATACCAGGCCAGCTTGTTTCTTGAACGAGGCAGGTACACTCTTCAGCACTTCGTCTTCCACCCACTGTGGGGCTGGGGGGGCTACCTCACCCGGCTGTTGGAGCGGTGCTGAGGTCAGCGGTCTGTCACGTGGTGGTGGTGGTGGTGGTGGTGGTGGTGCTGTTGCTGGGGTAGACAGGGCTTTGTATTGGTCCATGAACGTCATGTACCGTTGAAGCGTCTCATTGTACCGTTGTACTTTCTCACTGTCGCTTAACCCCGGTCTCTGTAAGATCTGTTGCATCTCTCCATCGAGGCTGTTTATGGTCTTCACCGTAGGTGGGACAGGGTAGGGTGATTTGAGGTTTTGCAGGAACCGTGGTTCGACGAGGACCATTTTTTTCGTGTGGTTCATTGTCGGCCGAAGAGTCCACCCAATACTGGACCCAACACGGAAGCGGCCAACGGTGCTAAGATGGCCCGGAGAAAGCCGCCTTTCTGTAACACCTTTTTCTTTTGTGTTTGAGGGACCCGCTTGTGGACTAGGGTTCGGAGACCTGTCTTATGCTTGGCCAACTTGGCCTTCTGAGCCGGAGTCAGTGGTACGTTGCCTTTTAACAGGTTGTACCCGATCTCGCACAGACAGCGTACAAGGTCAGGGTCCGCACCGCGTACAATGGTTCGGACGAACTCGGGTGGGGCCGTCTTCAATACACGGAGCGTGGGAGCGTGCTTCCGTACTCGCGCAGACATCCTGCACAACTAATGCTAGAACCCACAACTCTGCCCTTTTTATCCACCTCACAGACAAAGTCAACCCTGCTGTGGTATTCATTCTTTTTATTATTCCCCATCATCAAACACACAAACCCCAGCTGGAGGCGCCACTGTGGGTGTGTTTACATTATTTTTGCATGTACACGTGGTGGGTCTCTCCGGGAAAGATGCCGGTCCGTAGCCGAAGGTGGTCGGGGGTGGCTTGCTTGAGGTCGAAGAGCATATACCCGTGCTGAGGGGTTGTGGCATCTTTGAAGGCTTCCAACACAAACGGTGTGCGGCCGGGATACATCTGTCTCGCCAGGTGCAGCAGTTGAGTGGTATCTCTCGGGTTTTTGAAAACCACCAGGTAGTGGGCATTTAAGCTGATATTCCGATGTTCTTTGTTTTTACTGAACAGATTCTGCACAATGTAGATGATGCTGAGCCGTCGATGATTGCTGCCTTTGGTAAAGAGTTGGGTGACCCGTGCATCCGTCTCCGCCATGAGATCATCCACAACCACCAAGGTGTCGGGTTCCAAATCGGCCAGGTTGGGTAGGCCTTCCACGAACGTGATGTGGGGCATTGCTGCATACGCTTCCTGCCATTCTCCGTAACGCCACACGACTCGGGCAATGGGTGGAGTGATCATGCTGTCGGCGTGTTGAAGGAGCTTCCTGACGAAGTGCGTTTTGCCGGAGCCCGTCGGTCCTGCGATGACGCAGGTGAAGGGATGTTGCCACCGAGGGTCCACGGTTTGAGGTCTATCCGTTGTCGTGGTAACCCGCTCTTGTAAATTTCGTACGAGTGAACTGGAGTGGTGGTGGGTACAACGTCGGTCGTCGTTGTCTGTTCACGTTCAGAGATGGTGCTGGGGGTGGGTACAACGTGGGTGGTCGTCGTCGTTGTGGGTTCACTGTGAGGGATGAAATCCGGTGGGTCTTCTGACGTAGTGGGTGTTCCTGGTGTAGGTGTAGAGCTCGACGTGGCTTGTACGCGGGGTGTGGTGGTGGTGGTGGTGGTGACTGGGCTCGATACCACTGGTGCTCTCTGTAGACCGGTTTCGCTGGTGCCTGGTGTTCTCAGTTGGTTAAGTAACGTGCTGACATAGGCTACGTCGTAAAACACACCTCCGTACAACACACTCAGCAGGGTTAGCAATAGCACCCCAAAAACCACTTGCGCTTTGCGCGTTTTGCGAGACGCTGTCTTCAGAGGCAGCTGCTGTTGGTCCATAGCACTGGGGTCGGATGTGGAATGAAGGAGAACGGCAGTGGTGTCTGGTTTTATAGTCGTTTCACCTGGTTGGCCGCGACCCAGGAATTGAAGGAACTGGGCCAGCCTTGCCATTTCACGAAATGAAACAGTTTGCCACGTCGACGTTCCGTTTTCAAAATCTGCTCCACCGTGTAGTAGTCTTGCTGTGTTTTTACAGCAGGCTGTAATTCCGTGTCGTAAAACGTCCCCAGCAACGTTTCGCCTTGGAGATCTTCCAGTTCATAGACTCGCCGCTGTCGGGGTAGGCGCCGTTTAATCAAGGAAGTGCTCATCGCTCCAGTTGGGCAAGTAACTTTTCTCGAACTTGCCCTTGACTTTACTGATCCGTACAGGGTCGCCGACCTTGTACACCGCCTTCGTCGTTCGCTGCGATGGCCTGGGGTACAAGACACGCCGGACTTGGGCTTCATTGCGTTGGGTCACGGTAATGGGGGCTCTCTCTATACTTCGATGATAGGCTCGATTGTAACCCTTCACCAGTTTCGGGAGAACATCGATGTACCGCCTTGTATTCTTATAGGTGAAATATTTATACATGCGGCCTTTGAATGTCCTGTTGAACCTCTCCACCACGGAAGCCTTGGTCTCGTTGTACGTATGGAAGAAAAACACCTTCTGTTTCTTGAGAAAGGCTTGGAACGGTCTGTTGAGGAATTCCGTGCCTTCGTCGGTTTGCAAATACAAAGGTTTGCGCCCGGTCTTGAAGATGTCTTTGAACGCCGCTATGAGATTTGCCCCCGTTTTCGTCCGGATGGGTACCACCCACGCATACTTGGATAGGATATCGATGCACGTCAAGATATACCGATTCTCATCGTTGTGTTTGGCAAAGGCGCTCATATCCACCAAATCCGCTTGCCACTGGGCATCTATTCCTCCCACGATGACCCGGTTCCGTAGAAAATGGCGACGGACAGATCGATGTAAGGTATAGGTGTCTTGTCTTCTTAACCAATCTCGGACTTGGGCACGTTGTACCCCCTGGGGTTTGGCCGCTCGATAGAGAGCCGACAATGCACTATAGGCTGCCGGACTGTCGGGACTGTAGTATAAGTTATCCAACACCTTCTCCCAGCGCTTCATGGTGACAAAATGATGATGGACCCTGGCTCTATCGTTTATTTATAACGGGTATATCTTGGGCCGGAGTTTCTTTCTGATTTTCTTCGTGGACTTCCACAGTGGCCATGGTCAATGACCAGTCCAACTCGTCTGATGACCGCTTGATAAGCACTTCATCCACATCCACCACGGCATCTTCCAATGCAGACCATAGATCAGGGTGAAGGGTAAAATGCACTGTACCTCCATCTAGCCGAGCCAATTGAGCAAAGAAAGGGCCGCGTCGGATGTACACATCGTGACACAAGTGGATGAGGTCGCCGTCCAGTTCACCAGACAACACCCGTTTGAATTTGGTCCAGCCCTCCCGGGACAGACGAATGTGAGCCGGGCACGGTTGTGTAGGGTCCGTGTCTCCCACCACCTCCTCCATGATATCGACCTTATCCGCATACACGTGCAGGAAAACCTCGGGGGTCAAGCTGAAATACGCCAGTACTATATGCTCCGTCATGGTCAGTACGTGAATGGTACCAGATTTCACTGTCTCTCGTATTTATAGGGAGAACCCCATGAGATCAAAGGATCAGGTGGTCATGTCATTGGGCTGACTGAGTCTAGCCGGGTAATCAATGGCATCGTCGTCGGGTTCATGTAGTTGTTCATGGGGTTCAGCCATTGGCCCCGCGGCTTCATCACGGATTTTGTCTTCTTCTTCATCGTTCTGGCCCGTCATGTGTGTGTGGGTGGCTTCATGAGGTGACACTGTCATTCCAGCCTCTGCGCATTCTATACATATAGTATTTTCTCCATCCGCTTTTTTTTTCATTAGGTTCATCTAGTGCGTGTTCGATAGCATGAGCCCATGCCAATTGGTGGGGTGATCGATCGTCGGGTATAAATAACTGGTCCACCAGAGGGCCTATTTTCTCCAAGGCTGACCACAGAGAGGGAGTTAGGAGGAAACTTCGAGCCGGCTCTTGGTAGCGTCCCACCCGTGGGTAGAGCGCAGTATGGTAGACGTAGTTGGCCTTGTCCAGGTGGATCAGGTGTCCGTCTAACTCTCCGCTCAACACCCGTTTAAACTTAGTCCACCCATCACGCTGTAGTGTCACCGTATTCGATAAAGTCTCAGGGGACGCCCTCCAATCCCCGCCACTATCTTCCACCAGAGTCACATAATCTTCATAAACGTATAATCCCACCTGGTAAGGTGTAAGGGGGAGGATGGCTCGTAGGACGGATGACATGCTTGGTCCAAATGTCGAACGGTGAATGACACACACTCTGTCTGACCCTGGTATTTATAGTGTCAATACCACAGCGCCAGGGTGAATAGGGCACAGACTAGTATGAGGCCAACCAGCCGGTGCTGGTTGCGGCGTGAGCGCTCGTGGTCCATAGCCCGAGCATCAAGGATGGCTGTCATAGTCCAGTAGTGAGTGATGGCACGCCTCTCCATCGAGTGCACTCTGTGGAGGACCGCTTCTGTGAACTCGTTCAGGATCTGGCGTCGTCCCTCGTTGTCGTCGCCATCTGCAAACATGGACCGGACCACTGCTCGGTAACCCGTGAATGAATTCACCACGGTGGCATACTGTAAAATGCGAGTCGCATGGGGCTGGGTCTCCGCCATGGCTCTGTAGAAATGAAGGTGTGGGATCCAGAGGGACGTGTTTTATAGACCAGATGTAGCTCTACGGGTATAGTCCGTGATACGTACTATTCTGATGGGTTAGTCCAAAAAAAAGGGAGCAACAACAACAACACAGATTACAGATCAATCCTTTTATTATGCGTGAACAACATAGAAATGCATGTACTGACCTGTCTGTGGGAGGTTTCCCACAATGGCGTTCACCTTCGCGTCTTTTCGTGTACGTCCGTGTCTTTTCGTTAAAGTCCGTGTATCTTCGGTAAAGTCCGTAGGCATTGGGCAAGGAAGCTTTTTCCCGAGACCGAATCACCGCCAGACATGACTGCATCACCGCGGATGAATACATTCTTGCACTCACTCACACCTCGCAACATTGTCTCATTGGACATTGGACCGTCTGACCTGGAGGTGACCCTTTGACCTTTTGACCCGCGTCCGCGCGCGCACTGCCGGGGATGACGCGCACTTCCGGAGAACTCGCGCGCGCGCTCGCGCTGCGGGGCGCTGGGGCGGGGCGGGAAAACACAAAACACACCGGCGATTGAACATACGGACGTGTAAGGGGAAACATGTGGAACTCTTCTATGTTTGGAGGTAGTTTTTTAGTGAAAAACCCGGAAGTGACGTCATACAGGGTCCAGTTTTCGACACTGAGTGACCACATCCGACAAAATGGCCAGTTTTCGACACCGGATGTGCCGCCATCTTGAACATACGTGCCGCCATCTTGGATATGTCCCATAATGCACCGGATCAAAATACTCGCTTCTGATTGACGAGAGCTCTGGGACGGATTTGAAATACTCGCTTCTGATTGGACGAGACCTCCGTATTGCATCTGCGCATGCGCAGAATGATATTCCTACCGCACACCCATCCCATCAGATGCCCCTTCACGAATGCTTCACTTAGATACCTCACTCGACCCCATTGGTGCATTAGGGGCTCCCCTACATCCCAACACGGCTATTTTCATACACTTAGGCCACCGCGCATGCGCAGAATGCCGATAGTTCAACCCCACACCCAGCCCATCAGATGCCCCTTCACATAAGCTTCACTTTGATACCTCACTCGACCCCATTGGTCCATTAGGGGCTGCCCTAGCTCCCAACACGGCTATTTCCATACCCTTGGGCCACCGCGCATGCGCACAATGCCGATAGTTCAACCCCATATCCAGCCCATCAGATGTCCCTTCACGAATGCTTCACTTTGATACCTCACTCGACCCCATTGGTCCATTACGGGCTCCCCTAGCTCCAACACGGCTATTTCCATACCCTTGGGCCACCACGCATGCGCAGAATGCCGATAGTTCAACCCCACACCCAGTCCATCAGATACCCCTTCACGAATGCTTCACTTTGATACCTCATACGACTCCATTGGCCCATTAGGGACTCACCTAGCTCCAAAACCGCTATTTCCATACCCTTGGGCCACCGCGCATGCGCAGAATGCCGATATTTCAACCCCACACCCAGCCCATCAGATGCCCCTTCACGAATGCTTCACATCGATACCTCACTCGACCCCACTGGACCAGTAGTCAATCTCCTAGCTCCAAAAAGGCTATTTTCATACCCTTTGGCCTCCGCGCATGCGCAGAATGCCGATAGTTCAACCCCGCGCCCAGCCCATCAGATGCCCCTTCACCTAACCTTCAATTTGATACCTCACTCGACCCCATCGGACCCTTAGGGGCTCCCCTAGCTCCAAAAAGGCTATTTTCATACCCTTCGGCCGCCGCGCATGCGCAGAATGACGATATTTCAACCCCACACCCAGCCCATTAGATGCTCCTTCACCTAACCTTCACTTTGATACCTCACTCGACCCCATCGGACCATTTTATCTAGGGACTACTTTTTCTCCGCGGAAGCTTTTTCCCGAGACCGAATCACCGCCAAAACCACGGCCAAACCGCATCACCGCGCATGAATACATTTTTTTTTTTTTTTTTTTTTGCCGGAACTTTTTTTTTGCCCGAACATGCCCGAACATGCCCGAACCAAGCCGCCATCTTGCTTTACAACATTTACAACAGGGACGACACCTCAACCAATCAAATTCAACCTCACACTGTACACCCACCAATCAGCGATGCCGTGTAACTGTGATGCTATTAATAGACACAATCATTTATCATAACACTGCAGTGAGAATGTACCAAAATCAAGGGATTCTGGCGTAAGTTAGAGACTATAAACTATATTCATCATGAGAACATGATGCATGCACGCCAATGCTCCGAACCACACCGAACACACCCGAACATCACCGAACCACGCCGCCATCTTGCTTTACAACAGGGCCGACACCCACCCTCTTGCTTTACAACAGGGACGACACCTCAACCAATCAAATTCAACCTCACACTTACACCTCAACCAATCAAAAGCCTCGTTACAAAACCAACCAGTTGTGACGTCATAGTTACATCCGGGTGAAATGCGCGTAATTCTGCTTGCTATACACTACTCAAGAGACTACTTCCAGGAACTGAGGGAAGAATTTCATGAATATTAATAAATTAGCATTAACCCTTGCAATGTTAGAGATGTTTCAATCATTCAATGTAAATACATGTTTGGCGATTTTGGATTGTGTGGGCTATATTCCTTAATAGTGTAAGGGTTAATGTTATGTCATTAATATTCATGAACTTCTTTACCCAGTTCCTGAAAATAATCCCTTGCTTACAAATTCAGGCAAAGTTTGAAAGTTGTGACCAAGTACTCTTTGGTTATTACAGGTTATTTCATATATATATTAACCCTACCTGGCCTGGGGGAACTTTTCTCTGCTGCATTTCGAGCCTAATTTCATATACCCCCGGGCAGGATCATGGGTAAATTCAATCTTTTCCCTCCCTTTCTATACATTTTCCTTGCCTAAAAGGCCTTGAAAGTATTTTATTTATGCAAAACTAATTACTCTATATTTTATTTTATTTTTTTTCGAGAGAAAAATCGGAAAATGAAAATTTCGAAAAATCGACCCCCAAAAAGGCCGAAAAATGGCTTCCGAGAAATCGCCCAGGCCAGATAGGGTTAACATATCAGGTTTGCCATCCACGAACAAACTTGATTTCCTGCGTCACATGAATACACCCATAACATTGTATAAACCACCTGGATTTCAGTTCACAATTTCTAAGTTAAAAATTTCGCCTAATCGCGTAAAATAAGCATCAGTTGAAAATATGGTGAGAAAGGAGATATAGTTACCACTCTCGGAAAGAACCATCTCTTTCGAATTTATTTGGGATCCAGTTTAGGCAATTTTGAAAGAATGTTAACACGTGCATGGATTTGGGAGGGAAGGAACGAAAATTGCTTCTTTGTTTACACAAACTAGAAAACCAAGTGTTCATACGCGAATTTTTTTTTGTCCAAATCGACTATATTATCACCGTCCATTCTTTAGGCAAACATGGCTATACAACTAAACACGTCCATCGAAGTTCATCGACTTCTTCATTAAGTATCGCACACTGACTGCAAAATATGATCGTAGCGTAGAACCAAAACGTGACTGAGATACATTATACTCACAAAACGAGGTGGAAATTCATTTCGATTATATAATACTTGTCAGATGTAAAGCTGTCATGGACAGAACATGGTGACGTCTGGCTGCCATCACTGAAAACAATTGACCGTTTCTCTCTGGCAAGAAACCAGCTTGCGGGTTTTTTCTTTAATTTAATTTTCCTGTTTGACATTGTTGATAACTGTCGAACGAAACCAGTCTTTCATTTTCATTTTCAATTTCGTGTGTGGACGACGGCTGAATTATGAATGTCGGATTGGACACCTATACTTCAGCAGCCACATTCCTTGACAAAAACACAGATATTCTATTGTTAATGATTCTTGGTACCGCATATATCATCTGGGTTTCGATGTAGCCACAATTGTTGCTATCAATAATACCTGTGATTGATATAGGCATAGGTCCCGATCGTTGATCGTTGATCTTTGTGAAGTGCAACCCGTATCGTCCTGATGCTCCTTACCATTTATTTTCTGGAGGCTGACTTCTACATCCTAGTCGCACTTTTCCAGCGTTGATGCTTAACTGTACACGAACCGTTTTCACAGCGAACCCCTTACCTCGCTCATACAACGGTAGACGCCATGATGTGTATTTCTGTCCAGGTGCGCATGTGTAGTGACCCAAAACTACACAAAATGGCGTCCACCGTAATATTGATCAGGTGGGGTAGGTGTGGAGATGGCTTCTTTACAGGTAATCACCAGCATTGGAAAAGTTAATGAAAGCGACAAGCGTGGAGGAGAACATGTTTGCTTCCAGAAAATAACTGGTAAGGAGCATCAGGATGAACATTTATACGGTACGGGTTGTACTTAACGAAGATCAACGAACGCGATCTGTGACTATCAACCAAGTTTTATTGGTAAGAACAGTTGTGGCTAGGTGTCGATGTACCTTTCGCCAAGTGCACCTAAATTTTCTAGAGAACACGTGAGACTATGCTGTCATCAATTTCCAGAAGTGAGTCAGCAGTTAAGTAACCTCGTCCACGACATGTAGAAAACAAACAATTATCTTTTCGTTGCCTGCAAAATAATCCTATCTTTACGGTGGCTCACATGAGACATACAATTTGTAATTTTGTATTTATTTTTTTCCTGGAATTTCCGTACGTCCCGAAATTAGTTTCCGTACGTCCTGAAATTAGTTTCTGTACGTCCCGAAATTAATTTCTGTACGTCCCGAAATTAGTTTCTGTACGTCCCGAAATTAATTTCTGTACGTCCCGAAATTAATTTCTGTGCGTCCCGAAATTAATTTCTGTGCGCCCCAAAATTAATTTCTGTACGTCCCGAAATTTTGGTTTCTGTACGTCCCGAAATTAATTTCAGTACGTCCCGAAATTAGTTTCTGTACGTCCCGAAATATGTCTGTACAGTTTGATTTGATGAAGCATGATCATTCATTCGCATATATTTTACGTGACCTTTCATGATGTTTATGCATTTCTGATCCGAGTCGTCTTCACAAGTCCAGGGAAATCCTAAATCCTCGCAGAGGGTTCAGCTGGACATTTTTGGTGATTCGAATTAGTTCTTGAGTCGATGGCTCTATTATACAATCTCGTACATTTCATCCCCCGCGCTTGTTTTGAATTAGCATGTCGGTATCCCCAGCCTGCGGTTTTTTCTTTGACTTCCGATGTCGATTTCCGCTTGACGTCAAAGCAGTTTGGCCTGCGATGAAACTGAAACCTGTCGCATCTCATACCGGATTGGCCTAATCAACTAGTTTAGCCCGTTTGGGTTTGATTTGAATACCCAATCTTACACATGTACCTGTCTGGTATGATCGAGTATTATCCTATCTACACCATAGGAATGTGATGCAAAGCTTGAGCTACAAGTATATGTTTGAGAGCAAGGACAATTTCGGGACGTACAGAAATAATTTTGGGATGTACAGAAATTAATTTCGGGACGTACAGAATTAGTCTCGGAACGTACAGAAATTAATCTCGGAACGTACAGAAACTAATTTCGGGACGTACAGACATTAATTTCGGGACGTACAGAAACTAATTTCGGGACGTACAGAAATTAATTTCGGGATATACAGAAGTTAATTTTGGGACGTCCCGAAATTAATTTCTATACGTACCGACATTAGTTTCTGTACGTCCCGAAATTAATTTCTGTACGTCCCGAAATTAGTTTCTGTACGTCTCGAAATTAATTTTTGTACGTCCCGAAATTAGGTCTTTACGTCCCGAAATTAATTTCTGTACGTCCCGAAATTAACTTCTGTATATCCCGAAATTAATTTCTGTACGTCCCGAAATTAGTTTCTGTACGTCCCGAAATTAATTTCTGTACGTCCCGAAATTAGTTTCTGTACGTTCCGAGATTAATTTCTGTACGTTCCGAGACAGGCAGTACTATGAAATGGGTCATACCCCGTTCTCTAGGTTGCCCGATACACTCGGTAAGCTTTGGTTTAGTACCAAGCATCTGGGTAGTTCATTTTGTACCACCTTTATTCGAGATTATCCTGGATTAACGTACGTATGTTATTCGTCTCCCGCAAATTTTCGATTGAGAAAGTGAAGTATTGGGTTCTATTATCACGGTATAGCTTCGTTTGTTCAGAAGCAAATAACAAAGGCTACTACTTTGTGCATCAGAAGCCATTAAAATTTATTAAAAATAAAACACCCGAATTATTTGAAGCTAAGGGTTCATACAAATACAAGTTGTCCCTCATGTCCTTATTCCTGGCCATCACATAATATAACCCTCACAAAGACAATATTCATAATGCTAAATTTTCCATATATCGATCAGTAAGCGACTTGTACGTCAAATAAATATTGAACCTACATATAATTGTTACATATCAAGTTTGGGATTACATCGTTACATAGTAACTACACGAGTTGTCCAGTCATTGTAGAACTACCGAACTACGGTAACTATGAACTGGAATATTGGTCTGTTTATACCACAGAGTTTATTGAGATAAGACAGTAACCGAGACATAAGTCTCATATGTTCATATGGTCTCTTTTATAACAGGTATGCAGATACACATACCAGTTTACATTTTGTGACACATAATTATCTGAAAAGACACCTTTTTGGGGGAACAAACGCAAATAAAAAACAACAACAACAACAACTTTCTTACTGCACCGCCATGAAAGCCATTTGGAAATATACCCATAATGTTTTGTCACACATCGGCATGATAAGCTGTCAAGTCATAAACTTTCAGGTTTTGCTTTCAGCGATTTTGGAAGTTTAAACAATAGTGGAAGTTCAAAAGAAGAACGGAAATACTGAAGAAAGTATTGCGCAGCAAAGATATCATGTGAAAACACCATGTATACGGTGAAATAACACGATATTCAGAGAGTCCTCCAGGGAAGTACAGATAAATAGAGCGGACCGTCTGTGGTTGTTAGTCCACGTTACCAGAGCGTACCGTCGGTGGTTGTTACTCCAGGTTACCAGAGCGGACCGTCGGTGAATGCTACTCCAGGTTACAAGAGCGGACTGTCGGTGTATGTTACTCCAGGTTACAAGAGCGGACCGTCGGTGTATGTTACTTCAGGTTACAAGAGCGGACCGTTGGTGTATGTTACTCCACCATGTAGAGTACTGGGTCCAACACTTTTATCGATGATGAGCCCACTCGTTTGAGAGTATGTTTGGTGTACGTGTGTATGAATTGGCTGCTCTGATGTTGACAAAAGTGACGTCATCGTCTTAGTATTTCTCAACATGATGTTCTACAAATTGGTTTCTCTACATGGTTGTTGTTCTTCTTATTTTCACAATGTTTAACATGATTGAACAGATTACTATTCCCTGCAATACGACTACTATCTCCGTGGAAGCCTTGGTCAGCCCTATGCCCTTCTGTGGGTAAAAGTTCGTGCCTCGGTCCACCAATGAGATATCTGTCAAGGTTATAACGTGGTCGTGATCCTCAGTCACCTTCTTTGTTGCATTGCTTCGCCCAAACGATGCAACCCTTTATTTCCAGGAGAACACGGCATGCAGAATTATTAATAATCAAGCCTAATTTCTTTTAAAATTCCAAATGGTTCCACGACGCTCTATAGATATCAATTATTATCGACTGTTATGCTGTTATTCTCGGACCATTGCCATATTCCGCCCTTGCTGATGTGGTAATGACTAGTGAACTACAGGTACAGCCAATGTTGATGGGCTCAAGTGTAGGTTCGTATGCATACATTCCATCCAGGCATGCAACTCGACGAAGCACGCGGGTGTAGTAGACAACCGGCTTGCAGTAGTTAACAGACTGATTTCCGTTGAGTTCCAGACAGTTGGGACACTTGCACTGAACTTCTGTTAATTCTCGAGGATGTCGGTTTATGTCTCGTTGAGTGGTATAATACCAGGGACAAGTACTGCGTATTTCCACTATTCTGTGTGAAGGTCTGTGTGTCTGATTATTACACCTTGTATCACCAAACGTTTGCCGTCTCCTGATGTCGATGAACTCCGATGGGACACTATCTAATGTCGTCTCACCGCGAACGTTTAACGGTATCATATACCTAGATTCATGTGATGGATTTTGCCATAATCTATGTTTCATCACACTCAAATTCGGCGGCTCTACACAGTGGTTAGCAACCGAATACTCCCAGATGAAAAACACCAAGAGAAGCAGAAAGATACGAGACGTAATCTGCAAAGGCAAGAAATTAAATCATTATGTACTCCAACAACATCATCGATTGGGTCCTAATGATTAAAATTACAACCACAAAGGCATTCAATAACTTGGTTAAGACCCCGAGACCCTGATTGAGTTTTCCTATGCCCATGAACAGTTGGTGCAATTAAATTATTTGAATTGAATGTTTTACGTTTCAACGTAGAATATTATAAAAGAACATAATCGTTGTTATTGAAACATTAATAGTTTAATCCTCAGGCAAAAATGAAAAACCGATACCATATTGTCAGAATAATTTGTGAAAAAATAGCCATGCCAAATTTGAGAAAGTTCCGATCAATAGAATAATAGTCATTAGAAAAAAAGTAGATTTCTTAATAATATCGAACAATCGAGAACAACTTGCGATAGTCCTCATTCTCACCACGTTGAATGTCTTTTTAAACGGCGGAAATAACTTCAGTATTAATTAATCTCACGGGAAAGGTTTCATATCTTTTTGTGCAATAGTATTTTCTTTACGTCCGAGAGCGCGTAGAGGGCGCACTCATGTTTCTCAACTTGAAAGTATTATAATTTGAAAGTTAAAGATGATATTTGTTTCTTTTTTTCTGCTGATATAAACCTAATATAATCTGTCACCATATAACAGAGTAGCTTCTGTATTTGATACTTTAGGAATACTACCTTGAATGTGAATTTTTACCTGATTCGACATTTGAACAGTATTCGTTTGGAACGAAATATATTCTCGAGAGCTGGAGCACAAAATATATTGAAACAACCACTTAACTCTTTATATAGAATGGAAAGCAGGAACAGTGGAGTGACATGGCCCGATTTTCATTTCGTCAGATATTTCCTGGAAATTCATAGCTCTCCATGGACAGTTGATAAAGTCATCTCTTCACTTACCTGTAATTTTGTGTGCGTGGACACAGAGAAATACTCATCATGGTCTTTCTTCTGTATAGAGGAAAAGACTATGGGACAAAATATTCACACTTACGTCAACCAGTATAGAGAATACGCTTGAAGGATGAAAGGTGTTTGTCACAAAGTCATTGTTACCGATTCGTTGGTTTAACAGTTCAAGATGGTTTTGTCCAATGGTGTTGCAAGCGGATTAAGTTTATTCGGTGTAATTTCTATTTATGCTGTCAAATGATACGGCAGATGATTGAAATACTTCCTTTATCATAAATTATGCTATCTCTGACAATTGGAAGTCACGCGTGAGTGAAAAACACAGCTGCTTAACGATTTTGTAATTTGATAATTTTCTTCCGAAAAGACATTTTAGCTATAAATGTGCGGTAAACATAAATCCTTGTTCATTGTCACCTCCCAGCTGGAGATAATATAATAGTCTTAAAAATGTAACCATTTTCGTCTCTCGGTCTTCGTTTTTGTATTAGCCAATTTTCTTACAAAGATTAATTCTGGAATTTTCTTGGTCAATATTTGGATGTACATGAAATGCTTTCGCATGAGATAGACAGGTTCAATCAGTTTAGTCAAAAGGGTACAATTAGTGCATGCCATGCCTATGTACTGTTGACGACCGTTTTTCTCCTTACATGAAAGAAATATAGACGAGAGATCTTTTTCATCATAACATACATTTTATTGTTTGCCTGTATAGTGTTTTCTAGAATACTTCTTGTGAACGACACCTCATTTAAAGCCTGTTTTATCCGCAAATTCCAAAAGCAGTCACGCGTGAGTGAAACAGATAAGTTCACGCTATCGTAGCGATATAGTAGAGTTGTATTCGTTTTCTGTATCCAAGACCTATGGCAAACCAAAGTGCTTTTTATTCGAGAATTTCCGATATCGGAATTGAAATTTCCGATATCGGAATTAAAATTTCCGATGTTTGTGCCATTATACACCTTTTCGCTGTTTTGCAAGCGGCACTTCCTAGTGACGTTAAGTGGGTTCGGCTCCAGCTACAGATACACATGTTATCTCAATGCAAATTGCGCACATATCAGGATCTTAAACAATTTAGTAATTGAGCTCCGTATTCCTAAAAAGCTTATATAACAAGATCTAAATCCAGATTTCTCACCGCACTGGGCATAATCAATAAACTTTTCATCATTATTAAAAAAATCTCTTATAGAATACTGGCGCTCTACCAACTCGAATTAAGTGTTGTACCATACAGGTTGATATATACAGTTATGAACATTTACCTTGAAATGGTGTACGTATTCTTTCCAAAATTGCACCTCACTCCAAAATTTATTATATATTTTCGGTATCAAAATGTAAAAAAATAACTGCCATATACGAAAATTCCATTCAAACTATCACTAACACTCTCTCATAGTAGAGTTTGCCAGGTGGTAGTCCTCGTGTATGATATTCTTCTCACCCATATAATTTTTATGGATTTAATAAATACTAATAAATCGACCATGCGAAAGTCCCCCCTCCGCTGTAATCTTGCACCATAATGTTCATAGCCACTTTAGCCTATATCCACATAGCTTTTGTTTTATCCATATTGATAACAATTCCGGATATTCTTGAAAACTTTCCCAATAGAGCCAGGGTGGATCTCTAGGAACGCTCAGAGCCATCAAGTATAATTGTCGTATCATCTGCATATTGTGACAGTTTATATCCCACATCTTCTTGATAAATCCCCACCACTTCATGTTCTGAATGAAACATGGTTACAAAAATTTCTACACACAGTAGGAATGAATAGGGAGAAAGAGGATCACCTTGACGACGCCCTCTACCTAACATAAAGGAAGGTGTCATATGCCCATTAACGGTTACTTGCGAAAAAATCCTTCTTATAAAGAGTTCTGACCCAATTTTGAATAGAAGGCCCAAAATTGAACGTTTGTAATAATTGATGTATAAAATCCCAGGAAACTGAATCAAAGGCCTTTTCAAAATCTAATAGATAATATCATATCAGGTACATCCTTTTCTTCTGCCATAGCTATAATGTCGTATGTTACCCTAGTATTTTCCCCTATAAACCGACCCGATAGAGACCATTTTTTATTCATGTGAAGTAAATTATCGAGAACTTTTTTAATGCGACCTGCTATACAAGCTGATGCAATTTTATAAGTACAATTTAACAATGTTATTGGCCTCCAATTTTTTAGGTGATCCCTAGTTTCCCCCCTTTCGGAATCATGGTTATTATTGCAGCTCTTTGCGTTACAAAAAAATCCCCTTTATGATAGCCCTCATTCACAGCCCTAAGACAGAATCTCCATAAATCTGTCCAAAACGATTTCAGAAACTCAACACTAAATTCATCTGAGCCGGGACTCTTATTATTATTCATTTTTTGTAATACAGCTAGGGCTTGACTATATAATATAAAACCTTATATCTCGTCCGCAACTTCCGTTGACAGCTTTGGAAAATCATATTTTTCGGCAAAACTTTCTATATACATTTTTTTCTAAGACCGTGTCTTTCTATTTATATAAGTTATTATAAAAGTCGTGAATTAAAAACGGGATTGTATGTGTCTTTAACTATTCCGTCGTCACTGCTTAATCTTGAAATGTTTTTGTTTACAAAATTTATCTTCTTCAAGGAACAGAAATATCTACTGGGTTTTTCATCATGTTCAATCCATTGCGCCCTAGATCTTTTAGTTTTCCTTATCAACTCAAGCTCTTTTTTCGAACCCAGCAATGCCTCATTCAATATTGTGTCTGCATCTTCATTAACTATTCGTTCTAAAATATTAATAGTTTTCTCCAACTCATTTTCTTTACCTATTCTTTCTCTTCTTTTTAGCTGAATAGGGAATGGTTTTAGAGCGAATATTTAAAAGAAGAGTTTCAAAAAACAACTGGTCCGAAATAGAGAGCTGTAAGTCTTGATCAGGTATATTTTGCACAGATTCTCTGACATAAGGACTAGCCGCATATTGCTCTTTTGCTTTCAATATTTCTTCTTTAACAATCTCGCAGTACACAGGATCCGATAACAGAGAGTTATTAAATTTCCAGGGACCTTTTCCTGATTTCACTGTATTTAATTTCAATTCTAAAGCAATCATAGAATGGCAGTTTCTATAGCCGGTGAAACTATCCGTTTCTTCAACACGGTTTAAAAGTTACTCCGAGATTAGAAAATAATCTAGTCTGGATTGTTTCACTGGATTTCGTCGTCTCCAAGTACATCTGTGGGTTATATATACGCCATGAATCACAAAGGTTATATTCACTTTTCAACAAACAAGTTCATGTCTGGACTTGGGATTATTAATTGATACATAATTAAAATAGTCTAAACCTGGATCTTGAACTAAGTTGAAATCTCCATAAATTAAATAAAAGGCAGTATCTAAATGCTGTATTGTATTGACATGAAAAGTTTCAATGCCTTTACACATTTTAGTTCATTGTGTAGCATTTTAATTTTATATAATTTGGTCAAATAATCCCAGCGTGGAGCGGTTTAACTAAACTCAAACTCATCTCTGAGGACGAAGACAATTGTCTTTGAAAGCTAAGAGAATACACTATGTATCGTATTGCAGTAGTCGCTCTATTTATTTTGAGTTTGGTCAAATACGGAATTGAGAAGCAGGGCATTTTTGTACAATTGGTTGATACAGAAACTTTGAAACCATATAACAGATTGTATGTATCGTTTCAAAGTTTCTGTATCAACCAATTGTACAAAATTTGAGTTCGTCATTTATTCTTTGCTTTCATTACTCAGTTCTTGTTGTATTTATTTCCACTATATGTACATTTTTGAGTCATTTAAAGGTCCATAGAACTGTAGCCTGGAGACCTTTTATGAACAAAATTTGTCCAAGCGAAAGCCAAGTTCCAGCGATTATTGGTGATTTTTGTGTGAATGTGTGAATGTATGATGTATGTGTGAATGTATGATGTATGTGTGAATGTATGATGTATTACAAGCGTCTAGTCCGTCATCCATAATTCAGCCGTCGTCCATTAGAGAATATCTGCGTCCATAATCCAAAGACCTATTCCATATTTCATACAACAGTATTAGCACCAAATTCAAAAAATCAATCATAGTATACATAAACATAGGCTTGTTTCCTGCAAGAGAGAAGCGGTCAACAGTTTTCAATGATGCCGGCAAGACATCATGATGTTCCAAAAATATCAAATCCGTATCGCTGATCAGTATTCTTAATCCATAATATTCGTTGAAAGTCGTCATCTAAAGAATGATGTATCTCAGTCACGCTTTGATTGTGACTGTTCCTATGAGTACCATGAGGATCTTGAAGTACATGGGTTCATACGGCCCCTAGCCCCGGGTTAAGCGGAATTAGACACAAGTTACGAAACGTAGCGCCATAGATCTTGCACGCTACGTTCGTATTTTGCTATCAGCATGCGATATGTATCGCCAAATTTGAGAAACTTTGAGTGGAGGCGCTTGGTGGAATAGCCTGTTTTATAAGTTTCTGCAACAATGTTTTGTGACGTTGATTAAAATCATCACATTTAACACAGGATCTAGCAAATGCTACTAAGCGAGATATGTATACGCCATATGCAGGTCCCACTGGAATATTACTGTCCAGAAAGGGATAGTTTACGATGTCGAAATTGTAATCATCTCTTTTGTCATAAAGTCGACGAGAGAGAATGCCCGCTTCATTTTTATAGAGATATAGATCTAAATATGATGTCCTATCATACATTCTCCCGAACATTCCCAGCTATAGTCGGTCTTAATTTGCCGATTTTGGGATTACTGCCCCAACATTCCCAGCTATAGTCGGTCTTAATTTGCCGATTTTGGGATTACTGCCGCCTATCAGAGTTACATTTGCTTGATCGGATCAGCCATTAAGTGGGCCTACTTTTGGCTACTTGATAAGGTTTTCCTCCAAAATGGAAACAAATTCGGAGGTATGAGCTCTGATTAACACGTACACGTATGCTAAGTGATTCTAATCATTTTTGGGTCCTCACATGATAGGGTTAATTGATTTGAACGTGTTTTATTCCATTGTGTAGCCTTTTATCAAAATATGTCAAATAAGGAGGAAGGTGTAACTTTGAACATACGGAGACAGTTTCAGTGCCATATAATACGTAAATACCTGGTGCTGTAACCTAGAGAACTAGAAGAGAAGATGTACCTGAACTGAAATTAAAGTTAGAGCGAAAATTGCTGATTTTTGCAAGTGTTTTCTTTCGAAATTCAACTGGACACAAGATACTGACATAATGGTGCTATGTGATATCCGCACATTCTGTTCAGGATGCTGGGGCATAATTTGCGCTGTTTAGATAAACATGTTCGGCACTATGGCGGGCACATCTCTCCGGTGTACTGCCAGGTAGCGCCACTATAAGTCTGTATGGGCCTTCAGAGGGCACTGATCAGCTGGCAGTATATTATGCTTCTGAGATAGTATAAAGATGCAATGTGAACATGATGCAAAAGCGCACAATATTGCGTATTTTATGTCCTTATCGACTCGACCAGCAAGTTAATCGAGCAAAAGCTAACGATGTATCCGGAATCATTCGCTGGAGTGCTCGGAATCTCTTGCAATATCCCTGCAATCTGACATCTTTTTATTGTGAGAATTATGTATACGTGATCACTTATATACATATATACTTATACTTAAATCCACTGTAACATTATTAGATGTTGTTGTTAAATAAAAATATTATAAATTCATATGGTGTGTGTACGTGTTGCAATACAGTACAGTAATGAAATACAAATCTTATTCAAACCCGATGCCCAGCTAGAATTCCACGCGCCCATATGGACGCTTTCCTCGCACAACACAGCGCAGATAAACAGAAAGGACATTTCCAAAAACGCATGTTCGATAAATATTTACAAATCTGAACTATTATAGATACTACTGCGTGAGACTCTGTTTGTTTATGTTTTTGATATATCCAAGTCACTAGGCCAAATGTTGCGATGTTGCAACATTTTAACACAATTGTTGCAATCGCGTTAAATGTGGCGATGTCGCGACATTTTAACACAATTGTTGCAACACTAGGTTACATTGTATACATTTGTTGCTCTTCTACCACGCTACCGTAAATCAATTATATATTTATAATCGTCCGGCGTGAAAGTAAATGCCTGTAGGAATTATCAGATCGATATTACCGAGAATGGAAAAAATGTCCATTCTTCTGTGTTAAAATAAAAATATCATAAATTCATATGGTGTGTGTGTTTTGTTTTTTATGTATAGGGAAATATTCTTTTCACTCCAGCAATATGAGTCCGACAGACGGGGCACCGGAGCAAAATATGCTGTTCCTCGTAGTCGTTCTCAGCACATCAGCCCCGGCATTGCAAATAAAATTACACAAGCACATTCCACAAATGGCTAAATGTCCGCATGGAAAAAACACATAAACTGTCTCGGTGGCCTGACAAATGGTGCAGTTGCTCTTCTCGCGTTCGGCGTCTAGTTGCCGGCAAAGTGCGCCCTTTTCCCGCTCTAATTCTTGAATTCTGTTTTCTTGAGATTGTTGAGTAATTTCTCCCGCCTCTAATTGACGTCTCACCCCGCCGCTGTTTCCAAGATGGATGGAGAAGGGGCTGTCAGTTCTTCAAGCTCTGTTTCTTCCTCACTTTCTATCTCATCAACAGAATCTTGGACCAAAACCTGTCGCTCTACAGCTTCCGGACGGATAGCTGGCACGATAAATCTTGGGATCTCGCCATCTACAGGACACTGGCGTCGTGGGTCAGCCATCTTGAGATATCGACGTAACGAGTAGCGTGGGTTCCGAGGGCAAGTGATAAGCGAAGGTACTGAATGCGCCCCGTTTATAGCAAAACAAGGGCCAACTGGCTGATTGCCAACGGTACCATAGACATTCAGCCAACGTTTAGACCTGCTAATTTTCGAGATGTGTTCTCACTTTTGATGAAAGCACAAAAAAGTTTGGGTACTTATAAGTAATGAGTCTAAAAAAATTCACCTAAGCTAATATATTCTAGTTTTTGTGTAGAATATAGATTGGCGTTAATCTCTACTTCGTCGAGAAAAAATTTTTATCTCTAAAATTGGCAGATCGAAATGTTCTCTCTAATTTAATGCCACGGTATCTATTTTTACATCTATGTTGTAGATTTAGGACAGAAGAGTATATTGCATCAATTCCCTGCTGGAAAAAAGCCCCGCTGGAAAATTGTCTTCAAATGATAATACTTTGATTATAGTATATTGTCTTCATGTATGAATATGTAGATATGAGGAGAATTTTTTTTTTCTCACAAAAATATTGGCGGCTAATTTCTGAGCATCTGCGAGCCGGTCAATATTAAGCTGTAGAAAAACTTGTTATATTCGATGACTGTTAGCCCTTCTGTGCTTCGGTATGAGAGCTCAGGCTGTTTTGCTCAGCTGTCAACTGTTATGTTTTTCGAGATGGAGGATATACCATCCCAGGTTTCATTTTTTTAGGTGTATTGAAATGCTCTCTCTAATTTTATGCCACGGTATCTATTTTTACATCTAATCCAGCTGTCAACTGTTATGTTTTGGCCACAATGTTGCCATTTTCTCTCTTATATTTAGTGTTCATAAAAAATTCAAGCTAGCCTGGTCATAATAAAATTTTAAAATCACATGTCCAACACACACACACTGAATGAAAGCGAGAATCGAACTCGCGACCCTTCGAGATGAAGGATATACCATCCCAGGTTTCATTTTTTTTTTAGGTGTATTGAAATGCTCTCTCTAATTTTATGCCACGGTATCTATTTTTACATCTATTCCAGCTGTCAACTGTTTTGGCCACAATGTTGCCATTTTCTCCCTATATTTAGCGTCCATAAAACAGCCTGGTCATAATAAAATTTTAAAATCACACATGCAACACACACACACCATCCCAGTATGACAGAAGAGTATATTACATCAATTCCCTTCTAGAAAAGGCCCCGCTAGAAAATTGTCTTCAAATTGTCTCTTGTTGTGTGAGTGTAAAAAAATCCTGTCAACAGGGGAGAGTATATTTCGTGCGAAGCTATGTTGCCAATGCATTGAAATTTGAATGGGTCGTCTGCATGGGGTTCAACTCAAGTATACGAAAGTCCAGCTTACCTGATAAAGAGTTTAGTCCGATTCCTGATGTATACCGGGAGTTTTGTGCGTATATGTTCGGGGGGGGGGGTCTAGGTGGGTATAACACACCAATCCTTCATCACGATGCATTCTTATCCTAAAAATCATATATACTTTTTCGAAATTCACAGATATTTCCATCGGTAAAGTCGGTCTCCATTATACCACATGCAAGAAATGAACGCACTAAACTGTCAAGCTAATGATTTTGGCCAACGGCTTTTTGGCCAATGTTCCCTGGTTTGAAGTTAGTCCCGACACCCCAGCGGTTTTCTTCTTCTGGGCTTGTCACGGTAGATTGATTTGTTCGCCCATACTCCCACGTGGGGTGGGCGGGGAAAAAACAGAGGGTATCCAGCCAATGAAAAATAAGAAAAAGATATGTGTGCGCATATTAATAGATCACGTTGGATGTAGGCCGTAGAAAATGGGTGGCTAAAAATAAACACATTACATTGTGCAAAAGTATACTTTGTTGCGAATTGTTGCAAGTCCACGGGTGACTCAGTGCGTTTTTATACCCCGCTACAGTATTTCACGACTTTCACGACAGTATTTTTAGCCTCGACCTGCACGAAAAGAGGTTTACACCTATTGTAGTCATCGAGTTTTAAAATAAAGATCATCTATCTATTCACAGAATAGAATATCAGCTCATAAATTAGGGGTGGTCTGGATAATTCGACAGTCTTCAAGTCCCTCCTTGAAAGTCTGAATGACTTTGTATTTCTTAGTTTGATCAAAACATTATCCACTGATTATTTTTCGGCTACAAATAAATAATACGTGAATTCTGATAGAACGTGAAACTTACAATTTTTTATTCAGGTGAAGAATTACTATATATTACGTATACAAGGAAATTTCATAATACAAACAATTCAATTCTTTTTATTGCTCGACTCTGTCACATATAGAGTATGGCAAATGACATAATAATAACAAAATAATATAAAAGACAATTGATACAGAGATAAAGCCTGTTGCTGTGGCAATATCAATTTGTAAAGAAAGAAGATAGAACTAAGTATACTCAGCTGGGTTTGGGATTTATCTGTTCGTTCCTATATATGTACATATTATGTATGTTCATTGCCATTCTACCATGTTCTGATGGAGGGTTGAACAGAATTTCTATATACTTTTCTTTGTCTATTGCTGATGTAGCATTATCCTGTATTTGTAGATCAGATAATGGTTTTCGTTTAATATAGAGACTAGCACATTCCAATAAAAATCTGTTTTTCGTCTTTTTTTTTGTACTACAGAGTCTACAGTATCGTTAGTCTCTGGGGATATTATAGTATCGTCCAGTCTCTATTACTAGTTTGTGTGTACTTGTTCTAAATTTACTAATTGTTTGTTTATGTCTGATGTTTTCTATTTCGTAAAGGTATGGTTGTAGTGTGCCTTTGTGGTAAACTTGTCTGAGGAGTGTGAGCTTGCCAGAATAGGATATATTTTTTATATTTTATGGCTGATCATCAATCACAGATTCAAACAAGAATCACAATGTACAAGAACTGTCAGGAACGCGATTAAAGTACTGTATACAGACTACGTCGATTGGGTATTCATGAGAATTTTTGAAGAATGTACAATGGGGTTGTATAATACAAACAACAATACAAATTACTATGTACAAGAATGCGTTATGTACTAGAACATGCATTTGAGAATTACATGTAGTATTCACAACATGTGAAAATTTAGAGTTCACACACAGTCACAAATTCGCATCGGTTAGAGGCAATATATGTAGTAGTCACCAGTTCACAAATCCAGATAGGTGGTACTGACACCATCCGGAAGGACTTTTCGTTTCGGATAGAAGGTGAAGGCATCTCTTTGCTGTATGTACGAACACATTTGATGATCCACCACACGAAATCCTCGATTGGTCCCACTAGTACTGACGCGGTTTTGAAGCACGTCCAGGTAGAGAGCTTTGTTAATGATGGGGTCCCGTCGATTGACCCCCTTGCAGCTGAACTTGTTTTGGTCTCCACCGTAACAGTAATAGGTTTTTGAACACACGGCGATCATGCCTTCTCCAATCTACTCTAGCTTAAAGAGACCGGGGGTTCCCTTGTCATGCTGGTAGTGGTCGCGTCGAGGCAGCCATTGATCCCGTTCCGCTGCATACTGGACTCGTAGTTCCGGTTTCACGAGTGACTACCAGTCTGCATTAGAGACACCCATGTAGGTGGAATCTTTGTCCATTTCTATCAACTGCCAATCGCTCTGGTCGAAATACACGTGTATAAAGTCATAGAGGAATTCCAACATCCGGAGTTTGGCCATCTGGTACAGCATACACCCGATTTGGAACGGTAAGTTGTAACGCGTGGTCTTTTTGGCAGAGGTAACGTCGTAGGTATCATCATCGGTGACGTCGACGGAGCGAAACAGCGGCGAGTTGATTTTTGTTCGCGCTTGTTTCGTAGTGCATATATTCACGGTGACGTGGTGGGCTTGATTCGTCACAGTTTTTTCATGAAAACTATTCCCCGCGAGTTTCCAGGACTCGCCGATAATGGCCTTACTGGGATCCTTATCACATTGACGACGAGCGGCCGTTACGGTGTCAGCTACGCCGGAAAAACAGGCATTGGGTACATACTGCATGACTTGATAGACTTGTGTGACCTCGAGACCGTGGCTCATGTATCAGCGCAGAAGTGGTGTGCCCAGTAAGATTTTTTCAGCCCACATACTGCCTATCAGCATCCGGCGCGGTTGTTTAAGTACTTCATGCTCCTCGGCGTCTCCAATATCAGCCCGACTCACCAGCGTGTTTTTAAAAATGGGTGGGCACTCTGCAAACTGTGGCTTCAGGGCTACGGGGACATGCAGGTCACATTTTATAAACCCGTACAGGGTCTCCGTACGCACGGCTTCAAGGATCTGTGGCGTGGTGAGAATACGAAGACGCCTGAGGGGGTACTCGTGCTCTTTCAGAAAATCACGCAAGTGTGGGAGGACCTGACAAATGCTATGGAATTCACATTCCCACATTTCTATCAGATGATACCCCAACTCTTTAATATAATCAGCATTGTCCACCACTTCCGCCTGTAGCTCTTTCACCGATTTCCCACGGCGATCGTTGTAGTGACCGTGGGAGAACTTGCAACCGTGCCCGTGCCAATAGCACCCGTAAAACTGAAATACTGTAGGCATTCCATTCACCAGGGAAAACCCATCGACGGGGAGTTGGCGATCTCCTACTCGCTTTTCCGTGGCGTTGGATTGGTGTCGGATAGAAATGCCGCGTCGATAGGCTTCCCAGTCCAGCCACTGGTCGGCGATATGTCTGTGGGACCGTTGCGGTTTGAAATGCTGGCCTTCCGCTAACCACCGCGTATAATGACCGCTTGACATGGGTTGAGCAATAGCCCACAGATACAGTGCGTTCGCATCAAAGCCGGTGATTTTGTCGCAGAGTTTCCCACCTCGAATGGTCGTCATATTTTTCTCGTGGTACCGGTGAAATATGAGGCTTGGCCCGCCCACAATATTATCTCGCAAACGATCATACATGTCCTCGTCTTTTTGTTGAATGAGCGAAAAGTAAGTAGAACAGTCTTGAAAGAGATACCGAAGAGCCAGGCCAGGTAAACTCAAACACTCTTTAAATATGTCGACGAGCATTTGGTTGGGGAATAGTTGCGCCATTTTCTCGGCCGCTTCGAGGAAGGGAACGACATCCAAGTTATTATAATATACCAGAAAATCTCACAAGGTCTGCATGTGTTGGTCGTTCCAAACCTGTTGCAGTTCCCGGTACACTTCTTCAGAACATGCCTCTTGCTTTAAATCATCGAAAAAAGCGTCCCGGGATGGTAACTCCTCCAAGCGGTCGAGTGTTGACATGTAAGTGTAAGGGAACCGCCCTTTGGCTTGTTCACAGCCATAGGCCTTCACCCACTGAGCATAGCTATAATTGGACGCCAAATAATTCCGAACATCCAGGAAATTCAGTGACGTGGTAGTAAGCGCCATGTGATTATTAATCTTTTTGATCACACTCTTGACTTCAGCGGACTGTGCCAAATAAGGGTACAACAACTCCTTCACCATGTTGAGGTCGTAACGTCCAGAATTAAACCCGAGTACGGGTAATTGAGTCAGGTACTGAACGAACAGGGCTTTCGGTTTTTCCGCATACGGCTTGAGGCTTTTGACTGCCTTCTTCTCCTCGGTCTCCATTTCCGTTTCCTCGATCTGAGTCTCCATGTCCGACTCTTCTCTGTCAATGAACGATACACCCTGCGGTTGAATGTCCTGCCCACTCTGCTCCATCTCCGTCTCCTCGGTCTCAGTCTCCATGTACGACTCTTCTCTGTCAATGAACGATACACCCTGCGGTTGAATGTCCTGCCCATTCTGCTCCATCTCCGTCTCCTCGGTCTCAGTCTCCATGTACGACTCTTCTCTGTCAGTGAACGATACACCCTGCGGTTGAATGTCCTGCCCACTCTGCTCCATCTCCGTCTCCTCGGTCTCAGTCTCCATGTCCGACTCTTCTCTGTCAATGAACGATACACCCTGCGGTTGAATGTCCTGCCCACTCTGCTCCATCTCCGTCTCCTCGGTCTCAGTCTCCATGTAGGACTCTTCTCTGTCACTGAACGATACACCCTGCCGTTGAATGTCCTACCCACTGTGCTCCATCGCCGTCTCCTTGGTTTGAGTCTCCATATCCGGCTCTTCTCTGTCACTGAACGACACACCGGGCTCGAAAATTCGATCATCGAGTTCATCCAGAACATCCTGGAACTTGACTACCAACTGCGTGCGCTCACCGCCTCTAAATACCCCATCATCCGCGTAATCCGCGTAATCAGCTCATGAGGGCCTCCGACCGATACGAAACATACAGGCGCAGCGTCATAGCCGGGCACGTTGGTTGAAATGCTGAGACTCAGCGGGATATGACGCTGTGTCCACTGCGTTTTGGCTGAGGTAGTGTCCATAGGTTCCAAAATCGCTTCAAAGTCATAGCACGCCCGGTAGGGAAAATAACGGTCCTCTTCCGTCACCACAAGACCCTCATCAGCTAGGTCTTCGAAGATAGTGGGCGTATTGTGGTATACACCTCCAGGAAATTTCCGTTGAATAGCGTTCGTACAGATTTTCTCGTGTTGTTGTAATTTGGACGATTCTTTGAACACCCGCTGGCATTGAGTGCAGCTGAAAGACTGGGCGAAGAGGCTCATATTGTGGATCAGGGAAAAGTGACTGACTCCATCGTAGTCGTAGAAGAACGAAGAACGATGCACCAATTCAGCGACAAATTCAGAGTTCTCCTCGCCTTCCCGTATTAATCGATAGACAAAGATATTCACCTCGAAGAGTGATTCGACGACATCCAAATATTTGAAGGGTACACCCCGAAGTGCAGCTCATCCATATCTTGCTCCTGTAAATACTGTCTCCAATAGCCATTGGCCAATTTGTCACACGCCTTAGGATTACACTGGTCCAAATGTACAGCCAAACAGCGAAACAGACATTTCCGGTCTTTGTAGGGTCCATGTGCTCCGGCTGTTAACGCATACATGCCGTTTCGTCGACTCGGCCAAGGTGGAATTACAAGCGTCTAGTCCGTCATCCATAACTCAGCCGTCGTCCATTAGAGAACATCTGCGTCCATAATCCAAAGACCTATTCCATATTCCATATAACAGTATTAGCACCAAATTCAAACAGACAATCATAGTATACATAAACATAGGCTTGTTTCCTGCAAGAGAGAAGCGGTCAACAGTTTTCAAAAGATGCCGGCAAGACATCATGATGTTCCAAAAGAATCAAACCCGTATCGCTGATCAGTATTCTTAATCCATAATTCGTTGTAAAGTCGTCATCTAAAGAATGATGTATCTCAGCCACGCTTTGATTGTGACTGTTCATATGAGTACCATGAGGATCTTGAAGTACATGGATTCATACGGCCCCTAGCCCCGGGTTAAGCGAAATTAGACACAAGTTACGAAACGTAGCGCCATAGATCTTGCACGCTACTTTCGTATTTTTTTTATCAGCATGCGATATGTATCGCCAAATTTGAGAAACTTTGAGTGGAGGCGTTTGGTGGAATAGCCCTGTTTTATAAGTTTCTGTAACAAAGTTTTGTGACGTTGATTAAAATCGTCACATTTAACACAGGATCTAGCAAATGCTACTAAGCGAGATATGTATACGCCATATGCAGGTCCCACTGGAATATTACTGTCTAGAAAGTGATAGTTTACGATGTCGAAATTGTAATAATCTCTTTTGTCATAAAGTCGACGAGAGAGAATGCCCGCTTCATTTTTATAGAGATATAGATCTAAATATGATGTGCATATAGGGCTGTCTGTAGTTTCCTTCAAATCCAGTGAAGGTGGATATATATCCTTCACTGCGTCATTTATATAGCGATTATCCACAGCGAGAAGATCGTCTATATAGCGTTTGGTGAATGAGAAGGAACGGGCTTTGAATGGATCGGTTTCTGAAAGCGCCTGCATATAGTCATATTCATAAGAGAACAGATACAGGTCAGCCAACAGGGGTGCACAATTAGTACCCATTGGAATACCTATGCGCTGCTGATATATTGTGTTGCCAAATTTCACATAAATACTTTTAATGAGAAATTCGAGCAACTCTATAAACAAAGACACATTCCATGAATGATATCTCTTGTATGTAGTAGAGCTAAAGAATGCTTTATGGCTTCCGACATTAATATATCTACGATCAGTTTTCTTGAACACAGATACTATTAATGAACTTAGACGGTCAATAAGGTCCTGATGAGGGATTGTAGTATAGGATGAGGAATTGTAGAATGACGGGAGCGCCGATCGGATGATTCCGCAATTTCGTCACGTGGAATGTTATGTTGGTAACTATTTCCACCAACCATTTCGTGTTCGGTCGCTGCAGGCGGGCCCACTCCAACGGGTCTAATGTAGTGAGTTGATCGACCACCGGCTCCAGGGAAATAGCGTCCGTCACCGTGAAGGGCTGGTCAAATACATGGTTGTTGTTGCTCGGATAGAAATACCGTAGTTGATTGGTCTCCTTGTGCCGAAGTATGTATCCAAAAGTCATATTGACCCTAAACGATGTGGCCTAGTCTTTGAAAATACGCTCCACGTAGGACGGAAGATGTATCAGCTCCACCAGCCGGAAATTGTACAAGTCCAGTATGGGCCGTTGACGGTGAAAGCAATGGCGAATGGTGTTCCAATGTCGCCGGTATATGGCACTCACGGACTGGTCTTGTGGTAATGCTTCATCGGCAGGCACCGCTGGATCTCGTGGAAAGTGTTGTCCACGTCTCATGTTGTTCTCACGGCTCAGGGGAGATGTTGAGCGATCGCTTCGTTTCATGCTGGAAAGGTACACAGGTAGATGAGGTAGACAGGCTGGTCGGTTAGACGGGCAGGCAGGTCAGGTACAGCGCCAGGCAGGCAGGCAGGCAGGCAGTGGTCGGATAGGCAGATTACTACACACAGGCAGGCAGTGGTCGGATAGGCAGGCAAGCTGGTATGCAGGCAGATCGATAGCTTCGGATGGTCAGTGAATATGTTGGTACCGATTCGAAAACTGACCTCCTTTAATAGGAGAAAAATTGGCACTGAACCAATTGGCAGCCAGCCAATTGGATGCATGCCCAGATTACCCGGATGTTGGTACCAGGCCAATACTCGACCCATATAAAACTTGGCACCCAGCCAATTGGATGCGTGCCAACGGAACCCGGATGTTGGCATCCAGCCAACTCTGATGCAATCCAATAAGTACAGATCCTATAGGGCGGACATCCAATTATAAAACTTGGACACTAGTAGTAGTATAAGCCTGAAAAAGGTCCCATTGGCCTCAAAAATTTGCATATGACCTCTGTGACGTCACAGCGACAGCCAATCAGAAGCGAGTATTTTGACAAAACTACCCCCAACACAGAAGAGTTCCAATCTAGTGGGAGGTAACTTCGGGTCGCTATAGTTCCGGCAAAGGGCCCCCTGGGCATGTATTCTTCCGCGGTGATGCGGTCTGGCGGTGATGCGGTCGCCACACTTCAAATACGCTGCATGGTCCGATTGGGTCGAGTGAGGCATCAAAGTGAAGCATTCGTGAAGGCGCATCTACCGGGTTGGGTGTGGGGTTGAAATAGCGTCATTCTGCGCATGCGCGGTCGACCAAGGGTATGGAAATAGACGTTTTGGGGTCTAGGGCAGCCACTAATGGTCCGATAGAGTTGAATGATGTATCAATATGAAGCATTCGTGAAGGGACATCTGATGGGCTGGGTGCGGGGTTGAAATATGTCATTCTGCGCATGCGCGGTGGACAAAGGGTATGGAAATAGACATTTTGGGATCGAGGGGTGCCCCTAATGGGCCGATAGAGTCGTACGAGGTATCAGTATGAAGCACACATGAGGGGGCATCCGCCTGGACTAGTGGCTCGGGCGTTGTCACCATTCTGCGCATGCGCAGACAGGAAATTGTGGGAAAAGGGTATGGAAATACACGTTTTGGGATCTAGGGGAGCCCCTAATGGTCCGATGGAGTCGTATGAGGTATCAATGTGAAGCCTATGTGAGGGGGCATCTGCCTGGACTAGTGGCTCGGGCGTTGTCACCATTCTGCGCATGCGCAGACAGGGAATTGTGGGAAAAGGGTATGGAAATTGACGTTTTGGGGTCGAGGTGGGCCACTCGTGGTCCTATGGAGTCAAGTGAGGTATCAATGTGAAGCATATGTGAGGGGGCATCCGCCTGAACTAGTATGACGTGGAACTGACGTCATTCTGCGCATGCGCAGTAGACAAAGCGTATGGAAATAGACGTTTTGGGATCTAGGTGGACCACTAATGGTCCAATGGGGTTGAGTGAGGTATCAATGTAAAGCAGTCGTGAGGGGGCATCCGCCTGGACTAGTGTGTTGTCCGTGTCCGACATTCTGCGCATGCGCAGACAGGGAATTGTGGGAAAAGGGTATGGAAATAGACGTTTTGGTGTCGAGGTGAGCCTCTAGTGAGCCGATGGAGTCTTGTGAGGTATCGTTGTGAAGTATTCGTGAAGGAGCATCCACCTGGACAAGTGTGTCGTTCGTGTTCAACATTCTGCGCATGCGCAGAGAGGGAATTGTGGGAAAAGGGAATGGAAATAGACGGTTTGAGGTTTAGGTGGGCCACTATTAGTCCGTTGGAGTCGACTGAGGTATCAATGTGAAGCGCACGTGAGGGAGCATCCGACTGGGTGGTTGTGGGGTAGGAATATCGTCATTCTGCGCATGCGTAGGCAGGCCGTAGTATGGAAATAGACCTTTTGGGGCCGATATGGACCACTAGTGGCCCAAAAGGGTTGTGGGAGGTGTCAAAGTGAAGCTTGTGTGGGATAGAGTCAGAATGGCGTGTTTTTATTGCAAGTCGCGTCAATCTGCGCATGCGCAGTTGGCCATTTTAGGGCAGTGAAGGAATGTATTTGGTGTAGAAATGGACCATCCTTAGTCCGAATGCGTCGTGTTACCTCCCCCTAGATTGGAACTCTTCTGTGTTGGGGGTAGTTTGGTCAAAATACTCGCTTCTGATTGGCTGTCGCTGTGACGTCACAGAGGTCATATGCAAATTTTTGAGGCCAATGGGACCTTTTTCACGCTTATACTACTACTGACACTTCAAGGTAAGCCCATTTTAAATGTGTTAAAGTTTTAAATGTTTAAATGGCTTAAATACAGACCCGCACTATTGCTTCGCTGCACTATTTTTTCTCGCGAACTGTTTTCACCCCACACAGAGGAGTCATTTGGCCTCACAACCGAATCACTTGAACCCTAATAGTGCTCCGCCACCAAGGTCAAAATACTCGCTTCTGAACGGTACACGGCCACGCAAAGGTTAAAGGTCAACGCCCCACACTTCCCCGCACTTCCCCGAGGTCAAAGGTCAATATGGTTTTAAATACGCTCCCCGATGTTCAAAGTCAATACATCCCAGGGTCCATACATGCATTCCATGCATTTTTCCCCGTGGGACTACTTTCTATCCGCGGAGGCAGACCGCATCACCACCAAACATGACCGCATCACCGCGGAAGAATACAAAGGTCAAAGGTTGCCGGAACCATACTATAACATTGAGCTGGTGGCGCCCCCTGTCAGAAGCTCCACGGGAATCAAGAGTTACCTCCCTGGAAAATGTTACCTTTTCTAGCTTTTAACTACTACTGGTGTCCATATATGAGAAATGTTTTACTGACGCTGAATGTTCTTGCTGTCTATTGAATGTCGGATTTGACGCCAGAGGTAGGAATACATTTTGATGAAGAATTCTTTGAATTTGGCAGCTTCCGCTTTCTATCGAAAGATGGTGTGGCGTTTAGTAGAAAAAAATCTATCTTGTTAAGTGACCCAAAATTCAATTGCTTCGGTTGAGCACAAAAATCTGCGTTTCAAACGAAAATGTACCAGGTTTTATAGTGTAAACGCTAGCAGTCAAAATGACGTGAAAACAACGTTGGAGATGTTTAAAAGGACCACATATGTTCAGATGGGTAAACGGCCCCAGAACAGGTGCGGTAGAAGTGCCAAAAATAAAATATTGCATTTACAAGAAATTGTTCAGTTGGCATGAAGTACATTATTATATTGTATACTCGAAAAGTTTCAAGGCACGGAGTTTCATCATTCTCGAATAACAGGGCCGTGAAGTTGTGCATTCGTGAAAAATCGCCAATTTTCAGGCGAAAACACCTCCTTCTTCTTTCTATAAACATACGAAGATAAACGATAACCAGAACCAGCTTGATACAGCATACTCGCTGTTCCAATACGTATTCATGCAAATGGAAAAAATTCTTGTGGTGGAGGTATTTTATTTTGGTACTTCTGTATTGCACCTGACATGGGGCCATTTACCCATCTAAAGATACCAGGTCCTGTGTCTTTTGTTTGTTTTGGCTGTTGTTAGTAGAGATTTCTTTATATATCTAAAATATAGCACCTTTAACCAAAAATAATCTAATGTTTTCAATATCACCATATCTGCCCTGAAATTACATCGAGATATCATTTTGGTTAAATGTGTCATATTTTATATGAGTTAAAATATCCAAACTAACATATACGACTATGTTTTAAGTCACTTTGGAATGTTAACTTTCACTGCTCGAAACTTGCGATTATCTTCTGTTTGGACCCAGTCTTAGGGGAAAGACAGATTTGTGTGCAGAATCCGAGAATTTGTTTTTTACTTTACGAAGGTAGCAACAGGGTTGTATTCTATTTGATAGACATCATACGTGCTCGTGCTAATATAACCCTGCCTAGAATGTCAGGTGTGTACATAATTGTTCCTGAATTTCGGTATGAACATGCTATCAATTAGAGGTCGATAATTAGCCATATAACCGACAATGCTTCCTGCTGACGAACAAAGGTAAAAACTAAAGATACTATTTTCAATGGATTTTATTGCCGATGAAATATCACACGCACAATTTAATTTGCATGAAACGATCAAATAGAAAATGTGTAGATTATACGAACTGTCCTCATTACAAGGTTACATTATTTACACCAATATGGTGCTACTTTTCAATAGTCAGTGAACTTTAACAGAGGCTGCTTGACACAAGCGAAACTTGTTGATCGATAGTCCCAGAGAACACCTGTTCTCTCATGGCCAGAAAATGGACGCCATCGCGATAGGTGGTTCTTTGATATAAAGCTGTTTTGACTATTATATATGTCTTCTGCTTATACCGCAGGGCTTTTACACAGATCTATGGTTAATCTATTGGTCGGGATGAAGACCTACAGAAGAGTCCATTCTTGAGTCAGGTTCCAAGTGGAAGGAACATGTACATCCTACGGTAATCGGCTCTAGGACAATATCGTATTGAAACTGCCCACGATAACATCCCACACGACGGAGAACACGAGTTGTGTACGTGATGGCAGTGCAGTTATTCTGCGTACGACTTCCGAACTCGTTCTCTTCTAGGCAATTTTCGCACAGACACTTGGCTTCTGTGATGTCCTGTGGATATCTGTTCACGTCACGGCGAGTGACGTACTTCCACGGGCAAGTGCTTCGGCGGGAAATAACGTCTGCTCTTGTTGGAATAGCATCGGGACATTGGTTAGGTCCAATTTGGTCAACCTCCTGGATATTTTTTTTATATTTTGAAGGAACACCATCCAAGGTGAGTCTGTTTTGAACGCTGTATGGTATCATGAAGCGTGATTCGTGAATTGGATTATTCGCCAGTCTCATTTTAAGTCGTTCGAATTCGATCGGCGGAGGGTCGTGGCACGAAAGACTCGCTGAGCCCACATGGAACAGAATGGTCAACAAAATCGTTTTAAAAATGCTCTGCAAATGTAAATTAGGAGAATTAGAAATACATTCACAAGTAAAATAAATATCAGACCTGAAAGAGTCCACAGACACTCATTGTAACACAGACAGTAAGAGATGAGAAGCATTATATGATCATCACTGAGGTATCTTCAATAATTATTCGAATAACCAAGTCCGATACCTCGGATCTTCCAATTTGTTTTACCTTTTGATCCATGTTTGTGTACCAATCAAGTAACCCGTAGTGAGGATTGTGAGACCTCTGCCGCTATATGTATAGGATTTGCATACTGTTTGGTATTTATAGGTGACACCCCAAATACGTACAAGAGATAAAACAAAGAAACAGGAAACTGAGATCATTTGGAAGCCTAAATACCCGGATATATAGAACGATAATCGGACACATCACATCACACATGTGTGATTGTTTCTTTTATTTACGATTGTAACACGATCCTCAATGTTAAAACTGCTGACTGCTCAATAAGTAGTTAATTGATTTGAATGATATATTTTCGACTGCCGTCGTTGAATCGTCTTGACAAACATCATGCCCCTACGATAACTCGCTCGTATTACCATAGACACATTTCTAGCATAATTGTAAAATATGCCAAACAAAAATGTAGCAAAGTAAGGGATTCTCGAATTTCACATGTCCGTTTCCTAAATATTTTTTCACAAGAATTGTCGTGTTTCTGAAAATATATTTTTTTACGTTTGAAGTTTATTGGCAGTTTCGAATTAATTACAAATTCGTAACGCAATTAGCTCTTGAAAACCCGCCATGGTTTTCCCAAATTTCAATGTTTTATCGCCATCACAGACCGGGAAGTGACTGGAATAGGCTCATTTCAAATCATTGCTTGGCTAGTTGCGGTTCATGATGAAATTTAAAAAAAAACGTTGTTGCGATTCACAAAGCACTGGAGTGAAGCTAATTTAAGAACTGCTGACTCTCTACATTTAATATTTCTCGGAAAATTATTTTTCCAAGCCGTCAGGGCCAACATTCAGTAACCAGCCGTCGTCCAGATAGAATTATAGTGTCCATATTCGCAAGATAATATTAGTACCGAAGACTAAGTAGTCTTGCAACTGAAAAAAACAGTCAATAGTTTCCACTCATGTCGATAAGACATGGGTTCATATCATCAAACCGGTATCACCTTTTTCCTGTGTAATAGGAAAGATTCATCCCACAAACGTAATATGGGATGAGCGTGTAACCTGGTCGAGGATAGTTCCCATGGCCCACAATCAAGTGGCATGTTATTTGTTGGACTTAGAATTTTTCCAGCAATTTCCACATGTTGTTGGGGCACTGTATTTACCCGTCCAATAATTTAAGAGGTAGAAAAAACCTGTCCGAAAATAACGAACTAGCACCGACGGGGATCGAACCCGCCATTCTTTACTCCATAGTCAGGCATCTTACCCCTGAGCCACGGAAGCAGCTGAAAGCAACCGTTGGATTTTTTTTAATATACCTAACACAAACCTAACCCTAACCCTAACCCCAAAACCCTAAACCTAACCCTAACCCGTAACCAGTAATACACGAATTTAACACTAATTAGCGCAAATTTGCATCCTAATTAGACGTAATCATGCTTAAGAGCATTAGTCACGTGATTTCATGGTCTTCAGTCACGTGATTTAGCCTTCAGTCAGGTGATTTCATGGCCTAGGCTACTCGATTTTGGGCCATGGGAACTATCCTTAACCGTGCGAAGCGGGCTGACCTATCACGACGCCTAGTGAAAGCAACAGGCGTGATGCGCTCCAGCATCGTTTCTCCCAGGCATGATGAGCTCCAGCATCGTTTCTCCCGGAGTGTCGTTGATATTTTGAATGAAATAGTGATTAAAATATTGATTTAAATTATACGAGAAAGTTGGCTCGGCATTGATGTATTTTCATACTCTCGGGTGGGAATTTCATCCCATTATCAATTTATATGGGAACTTCTGAATCCGATCGACTGTTCCAGCTTTTTAGCTCATCCACATTCTGAATATGGACATGCACATGAGCACCGTTGAGATCTTACATGGTGGTCACATGAACCCGGGTTAAGAGAAATCAGACACAGGCTACGAAATATTGTACCTGAGATTGTTTGGATTAGGTTCATACATCAATGAGTGATGTGTTTGTATGGCATTTCGAACTATATTCAAACGGTAGCTCCGACATTCCGTAATACGAGCGAACTGGTCATGATCGCTGGCGTAACTATTCGTGCCGTTTGACCAATTTTGCTTACTTCATGATTAGGGACACCGTTTAATCTTCATGCTGTTGCCATGAACAACCAAAATTGAAGCGCGACTGACATAATTTTTTCACTCTACCAAAGATTGATTTGTGATTATCGTGACCAGAAAAGGTATACAAGAGTACAGGATACATGAACATATTGGTTAGTGAAAAAATCTTCTCGCTGTGGATATATCTCTATCTCCTCTCTCGCCGACTTCATGACAAAATAGATGATTACAATTTCGACATCGTAAACTATCCCTTTCTGGACAGCAATATTCCAGTGAGACCTGCATATGGCGTATAGACCTACATATCTCGCCTAGTAGCTTTTGCCAGATCCTGTATTAAATGTGACCATTTTAATTAACGTCACAAAACATTATTGCAAAAACTTATTAGGGCTATACCACCAAGCGCATCCACTCAAAGTTTCTTAAATTTGGCGATACATGCATATCGCATGCTTATAGTAAACTACGTGCGTATACCGTGCAAGATCTATGGCGTTACGCTTCGTAACTTGTGTCCAATTCCGATTAACCCGGGGCTGGGCGCCGTATGAACCCATGCACTTCAAGATCCTCATGGTGTGCATATGAACAGACACAATCAAAGCGTGACTCAGATACACCTTTCTCTAGATGACGACTTTACAGCGAATATCAGCGATACGGATTTAATATTTTTGGAACATTATGATGTCTTGCCGGCATCATTGAAAACTGTTGACCGCTTCTCTCTTGCAGGTAACTAGCCTATTTTTATGTACATGTATACTATGATTGTCTTTTTGAATTTGGTGGTAATGCTGTTATATATGGAATAGGTCTGGATTATTAACGGATTATGAACGCGGATATTCTTTAATGGACGACGGTTGACTTATGAATGACGGACGCTTGTAATACGAGTTCGATTATATAGGAACACCATGTCTTGCCAACATCACTGGAAATCGCTGTTCCAATACGTACTCGTAGATCAAATCTGGTTCTGGTTATCGTCTATCTTCATATGTTTACAGACAACAATAACAAATAATTTCACCTCAGAATCAACTATTTTGCACGAATGCACTATTTCACGGCTCTGTTACTCGAGAATCAGGAGACCTTTCAGTAAACTGCCGGGGATTAGCTACAAAAGATAAAGGAAAGGATGTTTTTCATTATTTGCAGAAAAAGCATTACTCTATTTATTGTTTACAACATATACATATTTCAGAACTAACAAAAACCATGTTTAAAAACGATTGGGGATATGATTGTTACTTCAGCTCAAATAATTGAGAGGAGTAGCTATACTTTCAACAATAATTTTGAATTTGAAGTGCTTAACACTAAAGCGGACAAAGATGGAAATTTTCTGGCCTTAGACATAAAACTCGAAAATAATAGAATGACAGTGATTAATATTTATGGCCCGAATACGGACAACCCTATTTTTTAGCAAACAATAGCTGATACAATAAAAGAGTTGGGTAACTCGCTTTACATAATTTGTGGAGATTGGAATTTAGTCCTTAATCTCCAAAATGGATACATACAATTATATTAATATAAACAATCCCAATGCACGAAATAAAATGTTACAGTTAATTGAAGAACTAGATCTAGTAGATATTTGAGGGGATGAACACCCTGAAGTTCGGAGATATACCTGGCGGCGGTCAAACCCTTTGAAACAAGCAAGGCTCGACTTTTATTTAATATCGCACAACTTAGCCAACTACGTAGAAAATACTATCATTGCCATTGGTTACCGTACAGATCTCTCCTCTATTTTGCTACAAATAAAATTAAAAAACAAACAACATGGTAAAGAAATTTAACAAATCTCTACTAAAGGATACTGAATATGTGAAAATAGTAAAGACAACGATCAAAGAAACAAATCAACAATACAAAAAGGTTGAGCAAAACAGCTCAAGTAGTGAGAGTAATTTTGTTATAAATGACCAGCTGTTTTTGGAAACCCTTTTGATGAATATTCGAGGTAAAACTATGTCGTATGCTTCCTGGAAAAAAGACAGAATACAAAAGTGAAACAAGAATTGATAGCGAACAGTAGTTCTTTATTATTTTTTTCTTTATTATTTATAGTGGCAGGTAGGCCTACATAACAAAACAAATATATCAAACATTACACAACACCACCCAGCCCATACGGGCTTATCAGCCACTTTAAACCAATGAATATTTAAATCACGTGGCACGGTACGCATATAAAACATTTCTCCTTTTGACAAAAGCTTTCCGGATAAAATGACCAAATTTCCTTGTGTGGTTTTCAAAAAGGTATTTCAGCTTATCAGCGTTTGATGAATTTCCAAAAACTACGTCTTTAAACAAATATTGTCTTTCATCTTCATAAACTGAACAGTTAAAAACAAAGTGCTCTTCATTCTCAATTTGATTAGCGTCACATAATGTACAAATTCTATCATTTACATTTTCTCCACGGTATCTACCGACCTCAATTCTTAAGGGCAAAACACCACATCGAAATTGAGCAACAAGTGATCTTTCAAACTTTGACAGATTCAATAAAACATAATTTTCAGTTTTATATTCATGTTTGAAAGTGACATATGTCCTTAGTTTTGGTTTTTCCTGTATAATACTCGACCATCGATCTGCTGTTTGCTTCAAGGATAGAACTTGGTACATTTCAAGATCACACAGCTTCATACTATTATAAACATTACCTAAGTCAACATCAGTTAACATATTAAATAGATTTTTGCACCACCCACCCTGGCGTAACCAATCCCATATAAAAATAAATTTCGTTAAACGAGAGTTATCCATCGAAATTAAACGATTCCACAATCTCAAAATTTCAACATTTCTTAAAGTTTTCAGAGAAGGCCAACCAATATCACCATAAACAGCATCAAGTGGGGTCAATTTATGAACGCCAAGAAAATATCTCTCGGCCCTGTTTACAATAGCATTACAAACAGGAAAGGTATGTTTATCCATCCCCCATACTGCGACACCATAGTTGAGTATAGGAAGAACGCCTTTGTTAAATAAAGCAGTGTAAGTTTTAAAACCAAGACCTGATATATTTCTACATTTGCTAATAACTGATCCAAGCGCTCTACCTGCGGATTCCGATAGGGTTTTAGCAGCAATTTCAAAATTCATATATTCTGTAAATATTACCCCAAGATACTTGTAACTATCTATGTAGTCAATAACTATATTACCCAGCTTAAACTCAAAAGTACTACGTTTTTCTCTACGAACATAGCACAAAATGAATCTGATTTAGATTTATGTGATAACGAGAGCGATCAAGCAATGATTCAAGACAATATAATTAATCTCAGACAGGACTTACAACAGATGAGATCTCTAAAAATGGAAGGGGTACTATTAAGATCGAGAGCCCTCTGGGTTGATTCTGGGGAAAAATACTCAAGCTTTTTCTTGGGTTTGGAAAACCTGAATTATGTTAATAAATCAACGAAAGAATTAAAGGTCGATGGAGATAAAATACTAACCGATCAGAAAGAAATTCTTGCTGAAACTAAACATTTTTATGAACAACTTTATAAAAAGGAAACTCCGTCGACCTTGACGAACTATTTAAGACCTCAGAAATTCCTAAGCTTACAGAAAACCAAGTAGCTAGTATGGAAGGAATCTTAACTGAAGCTGAATTATTAGCAGCAATAAAACAAATGCAAAACAACAAAAATCCTGGCCCAGATGGCTTTACAGTTGAGTTCATAAAATTTTTCTGGAGAGATCTAAGTATGTATATAAAACGTTCATTGGAATACGCATACGAAAATAATGACCTGTGAGTGCCACAAAAGCAAGGAATTATTACCTGCATACCCAAGCCAAGCAAAGCTAAGGAAGATCTGAAAAATTGGAGACCTATCTCCTTGTTAAATGTAATTTATAAACTCGCATCAACAGCTCTCTCAAATAGAATAAAACCAATACTCTCATCTATTATCAGCAATTCTCAAACCGGCTTTATGTCAGGAAGATACATTGGCGATAATATTCGTTAAATATATGATATCATGAAGCATACCGATATACATAACATGTCCGGTATGTTGATGCTTGTAGACTTCGAAAAAGCGTTCGATTCTGTAAATTGGGGTTTTATAGAAAAGACGTTAACTTTTTTCAAATTTGGAGACAGTATAAAGAAGTGGCTACAAGTGTGTTATAATGGGATCAACTCCTGCGTGACGGTCAATGGTTTTTCATCTTTCTTCTTCCAATTAGAAAGAGGCTGCCGCCAGGGTGATCCCCTTTCGCCCTATATATTCCTGCTATGCGCAGAGATATTGGGTAGAATGATTAAAATGGAAAAAAAATTAAAAGGAATAAAAATTGCGCAAACGGAACACATCATAAGCCAATATGCTGACGACACCATTATAATCTTCTTTAAAAAGTACTCTCGATGTGCTAGAATTTTTTAAGAAAATCTCCCGTCTGAAAATGAATGTAGAGAAGACCTCCGTTATCTGGATAGGATCGGAAAAAATATTCCTCTAAATCGTACTGCACGGATCGTAATTTCAAATGGAATCTGTCGAAATTCACATCTCTGGGTATTATTTTGAACGTTAACTTAGATACAATGGTGACCGATAATATAGTAATAAACTAGAAGAAATGGATATGTTATTCAAACGTTGGTCTTGTAAAGCTTATTCCCTATTAGGAAGACTTACTGTTCTCAAATCTTTAATTCTCCCGAAATTGAACCTACTGCTTTACCAAACCCACCGGTCACATTTATTAATGAACTGCAGGGGAAAGGTTTCAGTTTTTTATGGAATTATAAACCTGATAGGGTGAACAGGCATCAAATAATGGAAATTTATGAGAATGGGGGACATAAAGTGCCAAATATTGCTAATTTTATCAAATCTTTGAAGATAACATGGCTGCGCCGCTTAGTTTTAGGTAGAAATGGATGTTGCTGGAGTGCATTAGCGGACGAAGTTTTGCCCAGACACAGAATAGATCTACTAGAATTAGGATCAACTAGTTTAAGGAAGATTGCGAACGCAATGTTAAATCCATTTTGGAAAGACGTCTTGTGTGTCTGGGCAGATCTTCAAGAAAATAATTCCTGTAAAACTGACTATGATTTTAGAAGAGAATGTATTTGGAACAGCGACAAAATAACAATCGGAAGAAACAGTATATATTATCCGAATTGGTTGAAATCCGGTGTCAAGTTTATTAACGACCTAATGGATACAAATGGTAATTATTATAGCTACGAAACTTTTCGGTACTTCATAAATGCAGTCATAATTTCTTAAGTTACCAAGGTGTTATTAGCGACAAAAAATACCAGCGGGAAGTCGGTTTAAAATCGCAGAGGAGTACAGTACTGTCCCCATTTGTTCCCAAGAATATTGAATCTTTATTTAAAGCGGTAAAGGGTGGAAAATACTTCTATAATATTTTGTGCAGACCGAAAAAAACAACAAAAACAAAAGCAGCGAAAAAATAGAAGGATGAACTTAAGGAAACGTTTGAAATTTCGTGATGGCAAAATGCGAATATTTTACCCTTTAAAATAGGATTGGAAACAAAACTAAAGTGGTTCCAGTACTGTATTCTAACGCGAATTCTTACGACGAACTCATTTTTGCAAAAGATTAGCTATGTTACGGATAAATTATGTACCTTTTGTAAGGAATGTCCGAAGTCGATAACACACTTGCTGTGGACATGTAGATACACGTCGTCTCTGTGGTCAAACTTTCAATCATGGATTTGGGAAACGACTGGTGTAAGAATAGATTTGACATTTCAGAAAGTTCTATTTGGTGCACAAGCCTCTGGGTCAAAAATTATTAATGTAATAATAATCATGGTAAAATACCACATATATAGGCAAAGGACAAAGGGACAAAGGGTACATATACAAGGGGTTAAGAACGATTTACGTTTCCAGTACTTTGTAGAAAAGTGTATTGCCGATACCAATTGTAAATGGGAAGATTTTAATGCCCGGTGGTCAATTTTTCATCTTTTGTTTAGATAGTGACTGACATTCAAATGACTTGATTTGCTTATGCTCATGTGTGCTGATCTCATGAACTGTATATATGTCCGAGATATGTCTGTGAAAGTCCGGAAATAAATATATGAAAAAAAAAAAAAAAAAAAAAAATCACTGGAAAATGCCGACCACTTTCCCTTTTAAGGAACTAGATGTTGTGTTCATTGATATTTCTTATCAGGTGGATATTTTTCATGGACGACGGTTACCTACTGAATGTCGAATTTGGGCTTTGTATCCTGGAATGTAACTGTGTAATCAAACCCTTCGGCGGGGATATTAATAATTGCTGATAGGTTCACGACGCGCCATCTAAAGAGGGTTCTGCATTGTGATAACTGCACAAATATATGTTTGTTTTAAATGAAAATGGTTAGTTAAATTAGGTATAGTTGTATATAAGATCATTAAGGACACTGAGAGCTCATACATCAGAATTATGATGTCTTTTAGTCATGCACATAGCTTACTCCATGTAGCTTTTGAACATTTACATTGATAAAAAATGTATGGGATTTTCTCCATTAGGGTTGTAGAAGGTACACCTCGGAATTTTCAGTTGATTTTTCACAAATATATGCTATATCAATTCAAATCTTAATAAATAATTGTACGGTCAATGCTCCCCGAGTGTATAGATCGCTAAGGATCTGAATTTTCTCAACTCAATTTTGTGTTTAGCAAACCCTTAATTGTCATGGATATTTAATAGCTTTATGACACTTGGATACTATGTGTGCACACTTGACCTATAATTAATTGTTTATCGGGGATGGAGGAAAGATCGCCATTCACCCCCACCACACAAGGCTAAATATCACAGACCAGTCCCTAAATCTACCCCGTTCTTTGGATCACGCTGGCTCCACGTAGTCCACACAACGGAAACATAAAAATACATTCGACCAGCCTGACGTGTAATTCGGCTAAGCTAAAGAAAATGTCCCTACCTGCGATGTGTCCTTCAATTCACAAGGAAGCGATTTCAAGATTTGTGGACGCTCGCGTTATTTCAAGACGGCTAGGTCAATCAGATTCAAATAAGGAGCGTTGATAGCTAAGGTATCAATTTATTAAGGGCGTACCCAGATAGCACATTTACGTTGAAACAGTCTTGATAGTTGGTCGACACTGTTAAACATGGTTACCAGTAGTATAGTAAGCAATCTGATTAAAACTCAGACTTAATAAACCGCTCCTCTACTATCGGACATGTCGCTGATTAAGATCTGGGACAGTTCCTATCTTAAATCTGTCGCGCATGTCAGACTGGCGACCAATCACAGTCCAGCCTCAACAGGCGAAGAGCCTGTATTGGCGCTTTCCATTTGGAGGCAACGCCAGCATTGCTCGGGCATAGTAAATGGAACGTGCACAATCAAGGCATTGCCAGCAGCCGCGCCGACTACGCGAAATGGAAAACGCCCTATATTCAGTGGCGGCCAAGTTCAAGGGCGAGATCGAAAGTTATGGTGTGCCATGCGTGCCCGCATTAAAGCAGGAGCAACTGCATATGTTTTCTTGCATGCTACGTAAAAAGACACTGTATAGCCGTTCTTCCTACCGGCTACGGGGAATCTGTATGTTGCCGAGTGTACGGACGAGACGCAGAAAAATCCAACCCCGATGTAGGCGGCTGTCGACTCCAGTTCATGAGCGATCACCGAAAATTATTATTTGCTCCCCGTTGCTCTCTTTACTCCCCGTTGCCCTCTTTATTTAATGACAGACCAGGTGAAAAGATCAAGGGATATTTCTTGCACTGCTGGATATATAGGTACGGTTATTTTGTTTCATAAAATCAGTTCATAACTGCATCACAACAACATTCGGAGATTAGGAGATTAGCCGTCACGCTATACTACGAGGCGTCTCATTGGGCGACTATTTGACCCGGAAACTATTTGATTCGGAGTTCATCTGACGGATTTGTTATAGGAACTGTCCCAGATCTTAATCAGCGACATGTCCGATAGAGGAGCGGTTTATTCAGTCTGAGTTTTAATCAGATTGTATAGTAAGTGGATTTAAACTCATATTGTCCTCATTAACTGTTCCCCGGGTAAAATTTGAGGCGGAACTTGATCACGTGGCGATCATGTGATCGTTGGGGAGGAAAACTACCTTCAACACAGAAGAGTTCCAATCTAGGGGGGAGGTAACTCCGGGTCACTATAGTTCCGGCAAAGGGCCCCTGGGCATGTATTCTTCCGCGCTGATGCGGTCTGGCGGTGATGCGGTCGCGGGAAAAAGCTTCCGCGGAGAAAAAGTAGTCCCCAGACTTCAAATACGCTGCATGGTCCGATTGGGTCGAGTGAGGTATCAAAGTGAAGCATTCGTGAAGGGGCATCCAGTCATGGGTGGGTGCATGTAAAATTAGGACTTTTTCCCGAAACTATAAAAAGCGGAACACGGACTTTACCCCTAAAATAGGGGAAAACACCTATCAACCCTAGCCAAAAGGGCTAATATCGGTCCCTGGGCTTATTGGGACCTGCCTATCAAGTCAATGGGGTGGGTGCATGTAAAATTATGATTTTTTCCCGAAAATATAAAAAGCGGAATACGGACTTTACCCCTAAAATAGGGGAAAAGCCCTATCAACCCTAGCCAAAAGGGTTAATATCGGTCCCCGGGCTTATCGGGGCCTGTCTATCAAGTCAATAGGGTGGGTGCATGTAAAATTAGGATTGTTTTCCGAAAATATAAAAAGCGGAACTCGGACTTTACCCCTACAATAGGGGTCTGTATTATACAATATAAGAGAAAATGCCGGTATGGGGATGATCAAATTTTTTTCGTGGGCTTTGCTATGGGTTGTGGGGTCTCGTTTTTCTCGTCTCGCCAAGAAAAACACGATGGGAGGGGTCCCGGAGCGAAGCGGTGAAATTTTTGGAAAAGGTCACCGAGGTCTGCATATAGGCCTATAGGCTGGCTATATGGGGGTATAGGTTCAACCTGGGAAATTCACACACGTTCATTGTGATATGGGTTGTTTGGTCTTGTTTTTCACGTCTCGTCATTTAGAACACGATGGGAAGGGTCCCGGAGCGAAACGGTGAAATTTTTGGAAAAGTACCGGGTATCAAGTCAATAGGGTGGGTGCATGTAAAATTAGGATTGTTTTCCGAAAATATAAAAAGCGGAACTCGGACTTTACCCCTACAATAGGGGTCTGTATTATACAATATAAGAGAAAATGCCGGTATGGGGATGATCAAATTTTTTTCGTGGGCTTTGCTATGGGTTGTGGGGTCTCGTTTTTCTCGTCTCGCCAAGAAAAACACGATGGGAGGGGTCCCGGAGCGAAGCGGTGAAATTTTTGGAAAAGGTCACCGAGGTCTGTATATAGGCCCATAGGCTGGCTATGGGGTATAGATCCAGCCTGGGAAATTCACACACGTTCATTGTGATATGGCTTGTTTGGGGTTTTTTTTCACGTCTCGCCATTTAGAACACGATGGGAAGGGTACTGGAGCGAATCGGTGAAATTTTTGGAAAAGTACCATATAGCCCCATATAAGCTCCATACTGGATATATGGGGGTATAGGTTCAGCCTGGGAAATTCACACACGTTCATTGTGATATGGCTTGTTTGGTTTTGTTTTTCACGTCTCGTCATTTAGAACACGATGGGAAGGGTCCCGGAGCGAAACGGTGAATTTTTTGGAAAAGGACCGGGTAGGGCTGTATATAGGCCCATAGGCTGGCTATGGGGTATAGATCCGGCCTGGGAAATTCACACACGTTCATTGTGATATGGCTTGTTTGGTTTTGATTTTCACGTCTCGTCATTTAGAACACGATGGGAAGGGTCCTGGAGCGAATCGGTGAAATTTTTGGAAAAGTACCATATAGCCCCATATAAGCTCCATACTGGATATATGGGGGTATAGGTTCAGCCTGGGAAATTCACACACGTTCATTGTGATATGGGTTGTTTGGTCTTGTTTTTCACGTCTCGTCATTTAGAACACGATGGGAAGGGTCCCGGAGCGAAACGGTGAAATTTTTGGAAAAGTACCGGGTATGGCTGTATATAAGCCCATAGGCTGGCTATATGGGAGGATAGGTTCAGCCTGGGAAATTCACAAACGTTCATTGTGATATGGGTTGCTTGGATTTGTTTTTCACGTCTAGTCATTTAGAACACGATGGGAAGGGTCTCGGAGCGAATCGGTAAAATTTTTGGAAAAGTACCATATAGCCCATATAGTCCCATACTGGCTATATGGGGGTATAGGTTCAACCTTGGAAATTCACACACGTTCATTGTGATATGGGCTGTTTGGATTTGTTTTTCACGTCTCGTCATTTAGAACACGATGGGAAGGGTCCTGGAGCGAAACGGTGAAATTTTTGGAAAAAGCTCACGGAGGTCTGGGTAGGCCCATAGGCCTATACTACATGGCTATGGGTGTATAGGTCCATACGGGGTGGACGTTCTGGGGTCTAGGTGAGTCCCTAATGGTCCTATGGTGTCGTATGAGGTCTTATTTTGAAGCTCTCGTGGGGGAGCATCCGAGTAGACTAATGGTTCGTCCGTGTTCAATAGTCTGCGCATGCGCAGTCTGGCCGTAGTATAGAAAGCCGGCGTTTTGGGGTATGTGGGGTGTGTTTGGGGTAGAGATGGACCACTATGGGTCCAAATGGGTCGTGGGAGGTGTTATCTTGTAGCTCTCGGGGTGTAGACCCCGATTTGAGGGCTCTCCGCGTCATCTGTGACGTCATCGGTGACGTCATCAGTACGAGTAGTAGCGAAAGTGGACATTTTGGGGCAGTGAAGGAAGGTATTTGGTGTAGAGAGGGACCACTATGGGTCCAAATGGGTCGTGGGAGGTGTTATCTTGTAGCTCTCGGGGTGTAGACCCCGATTTGAGGGCTGTCCGCGTCATCTGTGACGTCATCGGTGACGTCATCAGTACGAGTAGTGGCGAAAGTGCGCATTTTGGGGCAGTGAAGTAAGGTATTTGGTGTAGAGAGGGACCATCCTTGGTCCGAATGCGTCCTGGGCAGTGTCATTTTGTAGCTCTCGGGGTGTACATTCCGATTTGAGGGATATTCACGTCATCTGTTACGTCATTGGTGACGTCATCAGTAGGAGTAGTGCTATCAACGTTTGCGAGACAGCAGTTTGTAGGTCGAGGTTTGTTCGTGTGATGGGAGAGCATGAAACGATGATACCCGCGGCATCACTCCGACGAATCAGATGTAGTGGAGTTCCTTTGGATAAAACCGTTATGATTGAGCCACTTAGCAAACCACCACATCCAGCTATCCGTGTTGCACCAACTGTATCTGAGGGGTATGTGGAAGTTGTAAACATGTCAGAAAAGGACATTTAGTTGCCGAAGCATACTAGACTGGGAATCCCCGTGGACTTTGAAATCGCAGAAGAGATGTCAGTCATAGTAGAGGTGGATCGACTTGTGGTCAGTAACGTTGATACAGTAGCAACCAGTCAAGAGTCCAGATCTTTCGGAGTTTGAAGGTACTAACGCTGAGCTGGATAGGGCTAAGTCTCTTCTCGAAGAATATCAGGATCTCTTCTCACCAGGACTTGGAAGGACTCAAACTATCAAACACCGCATTATCACAAAGGATGAAGTCCCAGTATCCTTGCCGTACCGACAAAGTCCTCCTCCACAACTTACAGCGGTAAGAGACCATTTACAGGACTTGCTCTCTCAGTGTATTATTAAACACAGCTCATGGAGCTATGGTGCGCCACCGGCCTTAGTCAAAAAGAAGAACGGTGACCTCAGAATGTGCATAGACCATAGAAAATTGAACGAAAAGACCGTCAGGGGTGTGTACCCACTTCTTAGAATTGAGCAGTCCTTGGACCTCATGCAGGGTGCTCAGCAGTTTTCTACAGTGGATCTCAAATCCGCCTACAACCAAATCGAGGTCGATGAGGCCGACAAGCCCAAGACCGCTTTTACAACCCCACACGGTCTGTATGAGTATAACAGGATGCCCCTCGGTTTCAGCAATTGCCCAGCAACTTTTCAACGCTTGATGACCCACATTTTCCGGGAAGATCTACTCGACCGACTAGGTCTCTGACACTTCTGAAGATCTAGACAAACTGGAACTTTTGTTTGGCAAGCTCAGGAAACATGGACTGAAGGTAGAACCAGCGAAATACTCTTTGTTTCGCAGGAAGGTGCAGTTCCTTGGGCATGTCGTGTCGAAAGAGGGCGTTTCCACTGATCCGGAAAAGTTTCGCGTGGTTTCTGAATGGCCAGTTCCCCAAACTCTCAGGCAGTTGCGTGGATTTTTCGGGTTTTCCTCATACTACCGGAGGTTTGTAGAAGGTTTCGTCGGAATTGCTACACCCCTGTACAACGTGATTACCAAATGTAGAGACAGCAAGAAGGGTAGACGATACGTTAAGAACTGTGACATTACTCCACTTTGGAACCCAACTTGCCAGTCAGTTTTTTACCTTCTGAAAGGAAAACTCACCTCTGTGCCTGTCCTTGTATACCCCGACTTTACGAGACCTTTTCTTCTGGAGACCGACGCTAGCAATTGTGGGTTGGGTGCGGTTCTCAGCCAACTACAGGATGGGAAAGTCCGAGTGATCGCGTATGCGTCCCGAGGATTGAGACAACCGGAACGTCAACCAGGCTACTCCATTGAGAAAATAGAACTTCTGACCCTTAAGTGGGCGGTGTGTGGCAAGCTGCGGGCTATCTACAGGGTGCTACCTTTGAGGTTATTACTGACAATAATCCCCTCACTTACCTCATGTCCAAGAAGAAAGTAACAGCGTTGGGTAAACGAACTAGCCAGCTTCCAGTTCACATTTCGATTTCGTTCTGGGAAATCCAACATCAATGCTGATATTTGGTCTCGGCTAACTGGTGCCCACTCTGAAAATTCTGCATTGGATGAATCCATCGATGACCTTGGAGAAGTTGCTCTGCAGAATCTGTGTGTTACCATCAATGCTGTTTTCTGTCAATACATCACCGGGCACGGGTAATGTGACTAGCGAATTCCCGTCGTGGAACAGTTCTGACATGACGACATTTCACCAGAAAGTTGCTCGTGTGCTTGTGCGCGAGTGGTTCAACCCAAGGTAGAAGTTTCGCAGGGAACATCACCTCCAAACTCTGCAAACTTTAGGGCATCCGAAAAAGTAGAACGACCCCGTACCATCCAGAGGGGAATGGACAGACGTAGAGGTTCAACCGCACTCTTCACAAACTGTTATGTACCCTTTCAGCAGACCAAAAGCGACGTCAGCCAGAACACCTCCTTGAACTATGTTATGTCTACAAAGCGACTCCTCACAGCAGCACCCGTTTCTCACCACATTACCTGCTATTCGGACGTGAGGCAGTACTTCATGTTGATCGATTGCTTGGATCTTCGTCACAAGATGAGGATTCTGAAGCGGACTCGGACATGTACACTGAGTGGGTGTCCTGCCACCAGGCAAGACTCGGGAAGGCAAGGCAGATTGTCCATCAACAGTTAGCAACAAAGGCTACCAGAAAGAGGTTACGACATGACAAGAAAGTCAAGGAACCTCCGCATGAACCGGGACCCAAGTGTACGTCCGCGTTCATCATCAAGGTCGACACAAAATCGCTGACAAGTCCTGGAACACATGGATGGGGTATACACCATAGAACCTGCTGATGGCAGAGGGAACAGCAGACATGTTGGCCGTGCGGGATTACCCAAGCAGAACATCGTCGAGACACCATTGGACCACCGAAGCCTTCGAAGTCCGCCATACCATCTCCTGAAAAACATATTCCTCCGGAGGAGCAAGATGAACCCCAGGACTAAAGATTGATTATCCTTCAGTCAGCAGGATATGATGGACATGGTGACTTATCGGCAGACCGCAGTACTGAATCCTTGGACCCTGAAGTGCATCTACCAGACACAAATGTAGAGCGACCACGACGAACAAATGCTGGGTTCCATTCCAACTTATACCACTATCCGAAGTCTGTATTAGGGTAGCGACTTATTGTCTTTAATATGTGTATATAGGCTCTTCTTAAATTGTATTGTTTACGGATGTTATCACGAGGACATGATAGATTCAAAGACGACATGACAAGAAAGTCAAGGAACCTCCGCATGAACCGGGACCCAAGTGTACGTCCGCGTTCATCATCAACGTCGACACAAAATCGCTGACAAGTCCTGGAACACATGGATGGGGTATACACCATAGAACCTGCTGATGGCAGAGGGAACAGCAGACATGTTGGCCGTGCGGGATTACCCAAGCAGAACATCGTCGAGACACCATTGGACCACCGAAGCCTTCGAAGTCCGCCATACCATCTCCTGAAAAACATATTCCTCCGGAGGAGCAAGATGAACCCCAGGACTAAAGATTGATTATCCTTCAGTCAGCAGGATATGATGGACATGGTGACTTATCGGCAGACCGCAGTACTGAATCCTCGGACCCTGAAGTGCATCTACCAGACACAAATGTAGAGCGACCACGACGAACAAATGCTGGGTTCCATTCCAACTTATACCACTATCCGAAGTCTGTATTAGGGTAGCGACTTATTGTCTTTAATATGTGTATATAGGCTCTTCTTAAATTGTATTGTTTACGGATGTTATCACGAGGACATGATAGATTCAAAGAAGGGGTGTGTGTGACCAGTTGAATAAATACTATTGCATGTTTTTCCCAGAGTCCGTCACGGAGTAGGAGAGATAACCATGTCGCCTGGATTCGGTAGTAATTCAGTAGTGGTTACTTCCCTTGTTATGGAACTCGCTCAGGCGAAGTTAGTAAAGAGTCCCTTTCCTTGAAAACTGCCTTCCAACATTTGACGTTCCTCGCTTTGCGGGTTCGGTGCTCCCTGTAACTGCCAACTGTGGCACCCCGTTCAAGAGTTAGCCTTGCGCATGATCTAGAGATTCTGTTTCTACGGTAACATGGCGGAGCAATAAACACTCCCCTGGTCACTGTTTGTGTTTTTCTTTGACGGTTTTCCACTGTTTCCCACTGTTGTAACGCATTGTCGCAGTTTACATCACTCTTGCTGGACATTGCTACCGTGTGATAATAAATGAAGTGTCAATCGTATTCAAGACTTCTTCAATGTGTATCTCCCCACACCCCAGCCCCGAGCGACGATTATACGTAGCAAGGACATGAGATGTTGACCGTGTGAATTGTTTTCCGACATTATACCGGTATATCAACTGTACATGTGTGACTGTACATTGAACAATACATGCTATTTATTCCCAGATTATCGCTTTGATGCTAACATTCTTTCACGTAAATAAACCGGGTGGTGAAAATATTTTTAGATGTGCTCTTTTTTCAAGAGACACTTCACTATCAGAGTTTCATTTAATTGGGTTCACCCGAGTGTTCACCCCTTGCATGGACATTCAAATCTGGGGAGACCATATTCGCTTCCATATTCTCATGAGTACTTGGAGTAGAAATGCCTCGAAAGTGTAAATTGTCAGGATGAAAACGTTCCTTTGTATCTGATTATGGTATTTCTGCCGTCACTCACATATTAAATTGACACTCAATGTAGTTCAAACGCGAATTGCTACTTTAACATATTGCAAGAGGGCTGCACTATATGTTACTAAAGTCTGTTCATTTTAATTAGTCGTCTACTTTGGAGCTTGTCAAAAATTAATAGTTAGCTCTTAACATAAATTTTCTTTCCTGCAGCGTGTAGAACAAAATGAACCCTACGAAATGAGCACCATTTCTTCGTGATATCGATATATCTTACGCTTAAATAACTTTATAATTCTCTCCATATAAAGCGCCACTACAGTTGTTTCAAGTACCGGGCCTCAATTACATAGGGAGACGTCATAATCCATTCATGAGCACTGACACAAAGGTCAACAATGCCGTGTGCGTTTTCATCATTCGGCAATTTCACTGGGCATGGGATATAAGCGACACTCAGACGGACCTCCTTTTATAGCTTTATATGGCATCAGTGACCTTTGTGCCAGTGCTCATGAATGCATTATGACGTCTCCCTGTGTAACCAAGGCCCGGTACTTGAAATAACTGTATTGGACTTTTATATAGAGATAATTATAAAGTTAGTTAAGCGTGATATATTATCAATATCATGGAGAAATGGTACTCATTTTGTAGAGTTCATTATGACCTCTTTGTCCGTACATGGCATCGTTGACCTTTGTGCTAGTAAATACGAATAAATATGTTATTTGAGCCCAGGTACATGAAACAACTGTACTGGAGTTTTATATGGGGAGAATTACAAAGTTATTTCAAGCGTGATAAAAAATCGATATCACGGAGGTGGTCATTTTGTAGAGTTCAGTTTGTTCTACACCATGCAAAAAAAAGAAAATTATTGCAGAGCTACCTACTGATTTTTGACAAGCTTCGAAGTAGGCGACTAATTAAAATGGACAGACTAGCATATATATGTGTCAATTTTGAAGTGGCTCATACACAGACATTGCATCAGCTTCCAACAGTTTCCGCAATTTGGCTGTTTTTGGAAGTTTTTCAATTTTAAGCCGTTGTCTTTTCAGTTATGAAAAATGATAAATAACACACTATCATGAGATATAAAAATCCTTAGTCATCCGTCTAACGTTTGCACTATATACATCGAATATTAAAAAGCCAATAGAAATATGCCAGGTGGAACAAAGCTATTCGGTTTGAAATGCTCTCATGCAATCTAGGAAAGTTGAACTGGGAAAATGTTCGTGTCATAAGCTCAATTGAATGCCTGACATAGAGGGGACACCCTAGTTCAAGTTTCAAGTTTCCCAAGTTCCCTAGTTCCCTAGTTTCAAGTTCCCAAGTTCCAGCTACGTAGTTCCAAGCTCCAGTTTCCCCAAGCTCCCCCTCTGAAGTTTCAAGCTCCAGTTCCCCCAAGCCCCACCTCCAAAGTTCAAAAGCTACAGTTCAAAAGCTCTCAGATTTGATACACATCTGGTTGTTTAAGAGGCATAACACATATGCCATTGTCAATCAGCCCTTAGTATAATGTTACTTATTATAATGTTACTGTCCAGTCTGTTCAACACATGTTTTGAATTGTTGTGAAGCTCACTGATTATAGATTACAGATTAAAATAAGCCGCATCTAACACCTACTGGAACCAATTTTTTGGGAGATTAGAAGTTTGTGAAAACATCCTTCAGGATAGCACAGATCGCCAATGGAAAATAACTTTAAATGGAAGAAAGTCTTATCCATCCTCTGTAGAGGAACTTAGATTACACACTTCCGTCTTATAATTTTACAATCGATCTGTTTCTTTTGTTGTGAAACTTATCTGGGATAGATATAAGGTCATAGAAAGTGACCATCCTTATCTTTCAAATTCAAATGCCCATCTTATCAGATTTTTGGAGGTCGGAAGACCGTGAATACGCGTCAGGATAGCTGTGGGATCAGGGAAAGTAAGTAAGGAGTAGAGGGGGTACATTACCATGCCTTTATGCAGAAATAATTGGATGATTTGCTAAATATTCTGTTGAAACAGATGTGTGTATTAACAAATGTGGTATCGTAGTATGATTTGACTGGGGCTATTCGGTCAACACATCGGCAATAAGCTTATGATATGCGACTGAACTTTCTTTTACAAACATGACAAATGCGACCGGTCATTCGATTTCTTGTATTCATCATATACCCGTCTTGTTCCCCTTATGATTCGGACTGTCGCATTGACCCTCTTTGATCACTAGATACCGATACCCCATATATAGCGAATTACCGCGATTCACTTACACATCAGCACCCAAAATTAGAGGTATGTATGAATGGACGGCAATTAGTTTCATTTCAAAGATTTCTCAGTTGTAATTCATATAATCGTCAGCATTGTTTCGATTTTTTACCCCTCGGCCAAAATTTGCCCGAAGGATAGTGTTGTCGTCATATACGTCCGTCCGTTCATCATACCTTTATTGTTACCCAGATATCTTTAGAACGGCTCATCCTAGGTACACCAAACTTGCCGTGCACACCCATATGCTCGTGAACCAGAACCCTTTTGAATCTGGACCCGATTGGTTGGAAACTTTGGCGGCTATTTTTAATTTATGTGAAACCATTAATCTTGTGTATCTGGGGTACCATTTTGCGAAACTTGGTATAGATGATGAATGCATCAAGAAACTTCAAACAAATGACCAAACCAGTTTCCCTGATTCGGTGGAAACCTTAGCGGCCATATTTAATTGTTAATGATATATATACCATGTAAGTGTTCTATACGAAACTTGGTATACAGCATCGATGTATGAATAGACTTGCATGAATGAATATCAGTCCCTCTGAGTGGCGGAAAGGATGGGCGGCCATCTTTAATTTATGCGACATCGTTAATGCTGTTTATCTCTGATATACCGTTCAAATGCTCGAAGTAAAAGTTGGTATACATCATCGATGCATCAAGAGACTTATATAATGAATACTGGTTTCTCTGATCGGATGGAAACCTTACGGGCCATTTCTAATTGCAACATTTTTGATAATCTGTATATTTGTCACTTGACAGCTTGGTGTTCCTGACACCTTGGTTTAAATTGGATAAATTATGAATGGCTGGCGCCCAGAGCCGAGGGGTTTTCAGATGCGCAGCTTCATATTTCTATTTGTCGATTTTTGAAAAGGATCTGGTACGATAAGATGGACAAACGGCCCCAGCGAGCAGCTCATTCACAGCGGATCACGTGACTCAAGTGGAATTGAATGGATTCGGGTTGAACACAGAGAGCGCGGTTTGCAAGGCCAGGCATATTTTACTCGTGGTTTTACACTTCTTTCCCTCTTATTAAATTGATGCTGTTATGTGATATCTTCGTGCCATCCCTGTTACGTTAATGCCGTTAATTGCATAAATAAAAAGATGAATACGGAAATGAAATAATAGATTTTACTCGCCACTCGCTGAATTGAGTGTCAGCAAGTCTCATTTCTTTAAGAGAACCAACGACAACTCTCATAGTTTTGGCGTCTGCAACATACTGCAGCCTCATGTCCGGTAGGTGACGAGCATCCTATATGGCGTTCGACTGACAACCACGCACAATGTGGTGAACAAGGGCAATCAGCAATGTTTAAAGTTCCGAATGTATATGCTCTTAGTTCATCGTGCCCAAAGCAACTGTTGCATGACCAGTTTCATTTGACCGAAAGGTCCTTTTGGGTTTACGCTGATGACCAGCTGCACATGGTGGTAGAACTGTTGTCGGTGAGGATTAAAATAGATGCGCTATGGCCGTAAACTGCATTTGTCTATATTTAGCCATTATGATTGGTCAACAAATAATTTTCTCATATGGCCTTGATTTCGTCTACTTGGCAAGACCATTGTTGATATCGCATACATCCCAAAGGGTAGTAAATATTCTTCATCATGGACATATATTTTTACATATTTATGTACGAATTCAACGCACAGATTTAGTTCCCCGAGACCACGTTTGTACGATTAAATACTATTTTTTATCAAATTAGTCTAGATATTGTTGTGTGCAATTCTCTAATCACGCGGGCAAAGCTAGCACGGGAAGAGAAATCTTTGCAACATTTACTGAATATTATATCTTGAGATATAGACCATTTCCACTCATTCTTTCTACTAACAAATATTCACATATATATTGTAATCATGGTGAAAAATCGAAAAATGTATAAAACTATCAAAACATTTTGGACGAATATTTTGGGATTCGAACCAGCAGATCATCAATCAAAACGATAACTCTTCTCGCGACTCTATCCATTCGGCCAGCTATTACTCGTACATATAACGTTGCTCCAATTATCGTATTTGAAATTGAACACCAAATGACCAAAAACAATATTCCATAAAGTTTCATTTTTTATATGAAGATAAACGATAACCAAAACGTGCTTTGTTGAACAACTAGGGATTCAAAAGAGAACTGTTATGTGTGAATATTTTTGTGGTTATAGTTTATCTTCATATATTTACAGGTAGGTAAACCATGCTTTTTCAACCCAAAACTGTCATTTTCACACAAACCTACCACTTTGGAGAGCTCTTGTTAAAAAACCATTGCACTCATGCTCCCAATACTTTAAAGGGAGTTGAAAAAATGTCATAGTTTATGCTAATCGAGACGAGCATTTCATATTTTAAGTTTCATTTTTCATCTACAATCGTACCTCACCTGGGGCGCTTTGTCCACCTTAACGTACCAGGTCCTTTGAATTGCTTTGTACAGAGCCATGGACGTCCACCTATCGGTGGTCGCAACCGATGATTATGGCTTTCTGTGAAACCGAGCTGCATCAATAAAATTACATAATAGTTTACCGTTTGTGGCTGCTGTGATGATTACAAACACGCCATGTTTTTCTGTACGCGTGAAGTTGATCCCCCCCCCTCCATTCCCAACACACATACGCAATTGGAGCCCCTGTACTATTAGAATTACACACATTGACAATAAACTGATTATATTGCTCGAGCAGATTACCGTGTTTACACAGGTTGTGGGAGACCTAGTGAGAATATGTACATAAGATAAGTCAAAGGCTGCCAGGTATCTAAATGACTGCACATGAAACAAAGTGATAATCCAGAATATAGACACAACATAACTTTGGTTGCGTAATAGTGATGGATATATGACAGTGCAGGTAGGGAATCCCTGATAAGTAGACTCTGGACAGGAATTATCTAAATCAAATAATGGAATTTGCCTCATCAGAATGGACTTGAAATATGGATGTAATAAAATTGCTTACAAACAGGATAAGCCTGATTCCTGATTGGATCCAGGGAAAGGTGCAGTAATTTGATATCCGTGAATCATCAAAAGGCTTCATTTTCTGAAATTACACTGGAACTGAATACAAGGGATTTTGCAGATGTATGAAGGGTGTAACAAAGGCTAATAAGAGGAAACATAAGAGATTGAGGTATGATTTATTTATTATTTCTGTATACCAGCATTGAGAGATGAAAAATATATATTCGAGTCAGTTTTCAGGGGCAAATGATCATGTCAACTTTCAATTACAGGCCGGCAGGGGTCTACATACAGAAAGGATATGCGACGTTTACAAAGAAATGTGTGTGAAGTTTAATAACTTTTTTAATTCATCTTATTTTTCTTCGAGTTTACATTGTGCACTGCCAGCATCAAATATTGCCAATTTTATATGATACTAGATCAAAATGTTCTGCTTGGCTCAATTTCTATGCACACTTACCGCCGAACGGTAATGACCGGTACAGAAAAAAAGACCGACCGATGCTAAAAATGTACCGAAACATATACAAGTATTGTAAAGAAATGTTATTAGGAGACATGCCCTGTATTACGAGAGGTTTATACTAGATGTTGAACAGTACCGGTAGCGATCTTTCTAAAACTATGGAGCTTGTCATTTATTACTCCTCAAGCCTTTTTATCTGGGAGTAGTCGAGTCTGGGAGCTTTTGAACTGTAGCTTTTGAACTTTGGAGGTGGGGCTTTGGGGAACTGGAGCTTGAAACTTCGGAGGGGGAGCTTTGAGGAACTGGAGCTTGGAACTACAGAGCTGGAACTTGGAACTTGGAACTAGGGAACTTGGGAAACTTGAAACTTGAACTAGGGTGTCCCGACATAGAGTCGAAAAACAAAGGAAACAGATATTTTAGGTGTCTATCTCAGTTCATAATATGATAACGGTATGCGTCACTAAATTCCATTTGTATAGGAATTGCACCTGACAACCTCATATGTAGTATATCATCGCAGTCTCGGATCAAATAGCAAACAAAAATAATTCAGTGAAACCCCTAAGGTGATTCCCCTAGACATTGTGTACAAGTATAGACATTGTGTACCAGTATACCAAAGAATCCGCCGAATAATAAACTACAGTGGTTGATCGGTATAAACGACCACATCAGTAGCTCGACCCTTCCGCCCAAGGTTTATGTAGCGCTGTTTTGTCAACAAAAGTAGGCCTACATATTTCCGCGTCTTTTGTTGTTACTTAGAGTGAGGTCGGTAATAAATGTCAGGTTACTGACATGAAAAGGTGGAAGCAATGCTTGACCGAACAGGTCAATATGATGAACTCACAACTTGACACACGTCAAACTCTCAACAGGATTGATATCCCCTATGTCTTGTAGGTAGGCCTACCAGCTATAAACACGAATCCAAGTAATCGAAGAAGACCGTCTTATAACTGGTCTTTAGTTTGGGAAATTTGGAGATTGTTCCCGCAAGTTTTTATAACTGACCTAAAATGTTATAAATGTAATCGTACCCACTTACATCATTAAGGCTGGTATCCCGCCTTTGGTTCCAAATTTCTTATGTATCCTATCGATTCTTTTTCCCCAGATACCCCATACAGATACCCCTGGTGCACTTGGGCACTGTATCTTGTTCAGCTGTAAAGCAATATCCTGCATATATCGACCAATACTATCACTTGCTTACCGCGATCATGGCGACAGTGACGAGCTTCGAAAACACCATAGCTTGTAGGACACACGGTGGCAGATGAACACGCGCATTTTCAACAATCATGAACATTAATAACTATAAAGAAAACAAAGTTTAAAACACAATCTATTTGAGTAAAAAATAAACCCATTCGTCTACCAGGCAAATGTAGATTACACTGAAACTTTAAAGGCGGCCCGCGATGTCAGTGTATCCGACCTCACCTTCCCACTGAAGGACTTGAATTGGGTGAAATAACGCACGGATTTCTACAAAATTTCACTGATCTATCCATTAATAATTTATTGTTATGCATGCTTGAAATAAATATTTTACATTCGGTATCAGCGAATGCTTTAGCACAGAAAATAAAACCCTAACGTATTTTACCATCTAGGTCACGTAACGAGTGTAGGCGGAACGCGGTCTGCTATGCAAGATCGCAAAGGGTTCGCCTTTGGCTCACAAATAGAAACCTTGACGTTGTGAAGATGGTTCTGATTGTGCCTGGTTCTAAAAAAAGCTGCACCATTAATTGCCAATTGCCACATATCTGTGATTTGGTTCACATGTCAGATACACAAAATTCCTAGACTAAGACAGTTAAAAAAAAATTTAAATTCTTCCCAAAACAATTTTCATATCTAACATAGTCTTTGTTACGGAGCCGTGGAGGGGACATAGTCAATATTTTTTTAATTTCCCCCCAGATAATATCCCCCGAGATAATAACTAGGGGAAAATTCACCATTGGTCAAAATTATCTGGGGGGAAATTCGCGATTGGTCAATTATCTCGGGGTAAATTATCTCGGGGGAAATTAATTTTCCCCGAGATAATATCCCCCGAGATAATTATCTAGGGGGAAATTCGCCATTGGTCAATCATCTCGGGGGAAAATAATTTACCCCGAGATAATTTCACCCGAGATAACTGACCAATCGCGAATTTCCCCCTAGATAATTATCTCGGGGGATATTATCTCGGGGAAAATTAATTTTCCCCGAGATAATTTACCCTGAGATAATTGACCAATGGGGAATTTACCCCTAGATAATTATCTCGGGGCAAACTATTTTCCCCCGAGATAATTGACCAATGGTGAATTTTCCCCTAGTTATTATCTCGGGGGAAATTAAAAAAATATTAACTATGTCCCCTCCACGGCTCCGTACTTTGTTGTAGCACATATTATACAGAATTTTCGTAACTGCTTTTCAATATTGTGTTTAATATTTAGGTACTTCTGCTGGCAGCCCTAAGAACATTTTTCCCCCGTTTATGTAGATACATCCGCTTGTCAAACATGTTATGATGGGATTCTCCATTTTGGTTTATGACTTTACTATATTCATGCAGAATACACCAAAGAAGGGACTTTTTCTGCCCGTACATCAGCCCCTTAACCAAATCTGAAAGGGGAACGATACGAAAACCCCTTCTTATTACGGTTCTTACAACAGCGTTAACTTTCAACATTAGCATATACTACTTTTAGAAAAACAGGATATCGGATGTTCATTCCATCGCAAAAAAGAATTTGTTCGGCAGTATACACACTCTTGCCGTGACAGTGGACTTCTTGGTGAAATACATACATACATACATACATACATACATATACATACATACATACATACATACATATACATACATACATACATACATACATACATACATAGCGGAAGGGTCGCATTGATCGCTAAGCTTGGAAAGTACCTTTGCTTCACGAGATTGTGGCTTGCGAAACACAACAACCATGCAAATAAATGCTTCCGTTTACGGGCGTGTGCACGCTTAAAACTAAAGTGTTGAAACTTACTCGTAAAGTGTTGAAATAACCCTTTAAGTGTGTCCACAGGGACAACACTTAAAGAGCAGTCCCTGTGGACACACTTAAAGGGTCATTTCAACACTTTACAAGTAAGTTTCAACACTTTAGTTTTAAGCGTGTGAGTCTGCATGTTCACGAAATGTGCAGACAGACCGTGTTCATCGTATGTAGACTACAGTTGGTGTGGTGGTATATAGCGATTCGGACAGAAAAACGTATTATAGATTCAATTTCCTTGCCTGGCCTCCTCGCCATGTGAAAAATTGCGATGAACAACTGTTCGATCACCCCTTTGACTAGAATCATCCATACGCTGCTTTCGTTTTAGCAAGCCGGTATATAATGTGCAGTGATAAATTGTTTCTTCACTCGCGATAAAAAAAAAAAAAAATTAAAAAAAAATTAAAAAAATTATTGGTTGCAATTGTTTTAAACTGTAAAGATTATCCTTTTTGCCATTTTCCATGATCTATTGAAGTCGCTTCACTGATTGGTTAGTAAACGACGGAAAATTATTATATGACATATGATTTTGGTTTGGAAAGGCGAACAACTGATTTATTGGTAAACCGAAGACATTCGCAATATTACAGTTCGTATTAGGGGGGGGGGGGAGGGGGAAGAAAAAACCCCACCTGGATACAGATCAATGTATATATATTATGTATTCTGATTGCTATACCGTCTCGAATTGAGTCCGGCAAAGTGGCATCGCATCACCGTAGCCTTTTAATATATATATGGACGATTTGAGCTGTGAGCAAGACTGGTTGCTGCTTTAAGGGGATGATGTAGTGGTAATTTTTTTTATGTATTTTCATGTAATAGGAAATTGAATTTTATTTGGTCTATTCCGCTTCAATATAGTGAAACCATACATCAAAATGTTGTATAAAGAATCCCACCATAATGTGATTGACGTATAAGTATATGGAGATATATAAAAATCCGCAAAACAGTTGGTATTGGGACTGCCGGTAGAGGACGGTCCACAAATAATAAACAACAGTCAATTTAAATGTATATTTAAACAATTTATATTGTCTCTTCTACAACAAAGACTATGAGAGACACCCCTGTCACCAACCTGAGTCTATAACCTTTATTAGTTTGAAAACAATTTTCATGCATAACATAGGCTTTGTTTTAGGACACACTATGTAGAATTTCTTAACTGCTTTTCAATATTGTGTGTTCATTATTTGTGGACTTCGACTGGCAGTCCTAAGAACGATTGTTTTTGTGGATTTTTATTTATGTATCTGTATGTCAAAGACGTCATGGTGGAATTCTCTATGGGACATTGAACATTTTGATGTATAAATTTACTACATTCAAAAAGAATACACCAAAGAAGAAATTCTTTCCTTTTACACGACGGTAAAAAATTGCCACTATATCAGCCCCTTAATGGCATGATTATAAACCACATATGATTTACTGATGATCTACACTGTCAATAAAAGTGTGCAAATCCTGAACACTGAATTGCACACTAGTTTGTAACACCTTTCAAACATGTAGAAGTAAAAACATGCACGAAAACTAGTATGCAAAGACATTTACTTAAAATATGTCACTGAAGTGTTATCAAGCTCATCAAGTAGATCGTCATCAATAAACACAATGACATAGGTTGTCCACAATATCGCCGAGTGTTGAATATTGGAACTCTGAAAAATTAGTGTTCATTCTGAAGTGTGCACTTTTGATCACTTTTACGCATAATAGAACACTTTTACATGTTCATGCGGACGCTAGTGTTCCAAAAGTGTTCATTTGTGAACATTGGTGTTCAAATATGATGATCATTTCTGAATACGCGTGTTCATACCTGTTCTCTAGTGTTCGGATATGAACGTTAAGTGTTCAGTTTTTAACACGATATGGTATCCTGATTTGGACATCAATATGAACGTTAGTGTTCAGTGCCGTCCAACCCCATATTTCGATTGTTGAGATACTTAGCGTTGTGGAATTTTTGGTACCTTTTTCTTTTCATTATTGTTCAAAATGGACCAGTTGATTAATTCCACATCATTATTTCAACTTATTCCAGCAACCGCTAAAATTAGTCAGGGATGAACGCTTTTACGCGTTCAATAAGTGTTGCAAATTTTTTCTGACAGTGTATCCATTCTTTCACCTTCTGTTTCTGGTCATAATTGACTACCGGTATACTCATAATTTAACAGTTTAAGCCTAAGAAGGGTGCATGCAGTTATGTGTTTTGAGTCAAATAGTTTAAAGTTTCAAGTTGCCCAGGTTCGTGTTGAAGAATGCCCAGGTTCGTGTTGAAGAATGCCCAGGTTCGTGTTGAAGAATTCCCAGGTTCGTTCGAAGAATGCTTAGTAGAGGTAATTTCATTTCTAATGATCTGTCGGATGATACCGACATTCACAGGCAATAAAAACAACTATGTATTCAGGGGAAAACGCTATTGCCTAAATTTCACGTGTACTGTAGAAGTTAAATTCAACTTTTTTCAAACATTCTGTGCTCCAATGTCTACTGCCGTCCTATTATCAACAATTTGTTTGTTAGTTATCAAAAAAATCTTGAACACTCTCTTGGCTTTTCCAAATATGAAAGAAGTAGTTCATTATGTTCCGTTTCGACGTTCGGAGCGGTGCTTCAATAATTCGCAATCTTGTATTTCGTTTGAGTCAATTAGATTGCGCTGAAAACAATATTATTATAGCCATTCTCTCGATAGATGGTACTAAAATTGAATAGATTAGACGACGTGTGTATGCAGTAAAATATTTGTAACCATGTTAATGAAATATTTACTCGATGTTAAAGACCCTATTTGTCACTAGTCTTTAACCAGGTTTTATAGAACTCGATAAGGTTTTATTCATTGATAGCGTAGTTTCATATGGACCTCAGATTAATATATTTATGGCTGCTGTGTCCGGAATAAAGTTATTGAATTGAATTGAATAGTTGTAAGACTGTATGACCACATATGGTAGACTGTTATATTTTAATAACATAAAAGTGTAATACTTTAGATATTTCACCCGACCACGTAGAGGCGATTGGTGAATTAAGAGCGAGTAATACTCGACTCAGTTGGTTGATTCTGTGGGAATTTTTAAGATTCGGGCATTTGATTGCCTTCTCAAATGTTCGGTAGATCAAACAAACCGGGTCACTATATAAATAGACCAAAATAACATACTGTCATACCAGGTATTTGTGCAAATCTAAAACGGGAAGGATATTCCAAAAGCAAACCATTTTGAAAAGTATCCGGTCACTCAGTGGTTCTTCCTGAAGTAGTGCCGGGATAACGATACCGTATAGATTTCACGTCTTAATATTAACAAATATAATTGTAGTATAAACTACTGCGGCACTCATACAAAATGCCTACAGATTTGATTGGTCGAAATTTGTCGATATGGGAATAAATTGTGAAATATACAAAAAATTCCTAATTGCCGTCAGGTATTTATCGCCATCCTCACAATTGCATTCACTGATAAACCTATCATGACCCGCCCTATTTTGGTAATGTCTATAAGGTTATTTTACCGGTACTATCCGTGAGAGCGGAAGTCCGTTAGTTTACACTGTAAATACTTTCACCTCATTCAATTATGAAAAATATGAATTTCATATCAACGATTGTCTTTGTAAAAATTATCAATGAACAGCTTTCCTTTTTGACGGAAGAGTACTAACATGCCCCACCCATACCGTTGCTAAACGAAATGACAAAAACAACTTAAAAGAAAACTTAAAATAATGATATAAATGTCTATTTTGGTAATGTTTTCCTTCCCATTGCTTTTATATAAAGTGCTAAAATACTTCAATATTCTCAACAGAAGATAATCTGCTGAGAAAGTAATTACATGATAATTTCTCGAAGAAACAGTGAAAATTTGAAAATGGTAAGTTCAAAGCTTAATTTAACACTAATCTCCGCAGGGAAAAGTTAACTGAACTACAGGCCTAGCAATGGCCTTATATTCATGCCACATGATACTATTAGTTCAATAAAATTTATATTGGTTGAGGCGTCGCTATTTTTGAATTTTCGGAAAAGAAGTCAATTCCTTCAAAGATTTGGCAGTCATGTTCCAAAGGCAAGCCGTTTCAGCATTTAATAGGTTATTCCACATATGTTAAATTTTTGCACATATTTTCAAAATAATTCCACATGAGTTTTATACATATCTGAAAAAGTTTAGACATATGTGGAAAAGTTTTAGACATATGAAAAAGGAATTAACTATTTCACATAATGTTGAAAAGTTTCATATCTATGTGCAAAACTTGTCCACATATGTCAAATGAAGTGTTTTCCCACATGTTAAATAAATACCAAGAGAGTTAACGGAAGGGAAATGGATTGCTCCCTGTGGTATAATCTCTGATGAATGTTTGTTATCCAACAACCGTTTTAAAATGGCGTTGTCCATTCGGGGATTATTTTTTCGTCTCTCCGACGATGAAAGAAATTTGGAACTAGTGTGAACACAGAAACTTATCATAATGACAGTAATAGTACTACATTATTGTAATTTCGAGGTCCATACCTAACCATCGTCCCTAAACGCAGGCTACTTTACTCATAGCTAACGCAGATATTAGTACAACCTGCTGTAGCTAAAAGTGGTATGGAGTCAATGGATCCATACATACCGGTACTTTAAATGAGAGAGGAGAAAGGGAGAGAAGCGGGTACAAAGCCATAATTAACAAAGCAATGGTCTCATATTCAGGATCGAAATACCCGAAATACGGTAGTGAAGGAGTAATCAGGTCATACATAAACAAATACACGGGCTGGGGCAGTCAACCTTACTGAATACCATGGTATAACGGTTCTTACAACAGCGTTAACTTACAATATTAGCATATTACTTTTAGAATGGCAAAGGATTTCGAATGTTCGTTCAATAGCAATAAAGAATTTGTTAAGCAGTATGCTACTCTTGTCCATTACTACGGTTCCTAATCGAGCGAGGTCTTTCAACAGCAGCCGTTGTCTTTTGTTGTCCAATGTTCAGTCCCATCCCATCTTCCCCAGGCAAGACCAGTCATTACACTAGAGCTTGCGGCAGGATACGCCTTGTCTCGAGAAGATGGTCCCATCCAAGCCATGTTCATTTATACTTTATTCGTCCATGAAGTTGGTCAGAAAATGAAACATAAATCA